>JAYXIM010017682.1:0-100079 GCA_037575425.1 Anastrepha fraterculus
AATTTTCTTTTTGTTTCAAAATTTGAGTAGTGCATAAAAGGAAATAATTATTGAATTTGCTTAATGCAGAGAGATAGTAAACATTTTAAAGTTTTACAGAAAAAAAAGTACATACATCTCGATCACAAAGTTCCCGGAATATATTCAGAAAATTCAAAATATAAGATTTATTTCTCAAAAGTGATATTATCGGTTTCAAAATACTCTCTTTCAACTGAAACGCACTTATGCCAGCGCTTGATTCAGCTGTTGGAACTTTTCGGGAATACAATTTGCGGTATTTTTTTTCTTGTTCACTCCACTCGGGAACATAGGGCCTCGACAAGACTCAGTCTTGCGTTGGTTTCATTAATCTATTTGCTTTCTGACAGGGTAGTGGGAATGCGAACCTGCTTGAAGCGCCTTCTGTGTGTAAAATTTTTTTAGCAGAGGGATCACAAAGATGGTTGAGGACCAGGCTAAATTTGGTGTGTCTGCGCTATTACTGCGATTGCCCGCTTCCTCTTGCTGGCGCCACTGATGCAATGTGTAACTGCGACTTTTTCTTAATTTTTTTTTTGCAAGTAATGCGCTGACTTTTTTGTGTAGGGGTGAGGATTGGAAGGCTAAGGTTGTTGGGGTTGTGGAATTATTTTTTTTATTGAAACTAGGAAAGTAGATAAGTTTGGAAAAGTGCGAGGACCGTGCTTTACGTGGGATTCGAACCCACAACCTCTAGGATGTCAGACTAGTGCACTTGCGCTACCCGTAGTGATTTTTTGGAGTACAATACCGTTATAATCCAGAAAAACGGCGAGCATCTTTTTCGTTTTTAACTACGTGGTTTTTTGGTGCTGTTTCATTCGGAACTCTGCTTAAATCCACGACTCGTCTTCAGCAATGAAGCGTTTGATAAATATTTGGTCGGATGCAGCCTTGGAAATCATGTCTTTAGCGATATCAACGTTCTCCCAGGAATTTAACTCCTTTGGCACCAACTTTGCAGCAATACGGCACAAACCCAAATCATTAACTTCAATGCCCTGAATGGATTCATAAGCGATGTTCAAGTTCTCTGTCGGTCCTCTAATGGTTAATTTGAGTCTATTGATTAACTTTTCTTTCTTTTCTTTCACTTTATTGATATTTTCTGCTACTACGTTCGTCCTCCTCGATGGACTCACGACCTCATCTGCAGCGTTAATGCCACTCATAAATTTCGAGAATCATTACCAAATCAGTCTACTAGCATTTCTGAGGTTCTCCCAAAATTTAATACAAACTCGTTGTTGCAATTTTAAGTACATATTTAAAAAATCGAAAACTCGTGCAGGAGCAGATTTACTCGACACGCCGTAACTGTTACCAACGTCAGGCGATACAATTTTGGTAGAAATGCTAATCACAGATGTGGCAACCTTACAACCTAACAGTAGTATCCAAGAAAGTTGATTGTGAGCGTCACCTGGCGGTGGTTCCGGGAACTTTTTGATCAAGGTGGTAAATCGGCCGAGTTATTTTTAATGTTCCGCAGTTTGGAAAAAAAATTTTATGATTTTTAACACATTTTGTCTTACAGACACGCCTCTTTTGTAAGTTTATGTAATTTGTGTAGGCAAAAAACCTTTTAGGAGATTTTTTTTAAATTTATTTATTTGAAAGAATAACAACTAAATAATAATTTTTACACATACATATAATATTACAACAGGAGCTACCAGAGCCTTCGGCTTCAGGAGAGATTAGCTTATAAGATGTATAAATGAGTAGTTTGGCCGTCGTAGGCGAATGGACTGACACCTGACTACCATTGGGAGTACGTAGGTTCGAGTGTCCGTGCATAAACAAAAATATGAAGAAACATTTTTTTCTAATAGCGGTCGCCTCCTGGCAGGCAATGGCAAACCTCCGAGTGTATTTCTGCCATGAAAAGGCTCCACAACATCGAGACGCACCCCACAAATGGGAGGAGGAGCTCGACCAAACACCTAACAGAAGTGAACGCGCCAATTATTTATTTATTTTCTATGAATTAGTAGTAGACAGATAGCGCATGAATGGAAAAAATGCACGGGAGACAACTTTAACCCTCCGTTTGACACCAAGGTCTGGCCAAACTGGCTTTTTCAACTTTTGACGTAAATTTAACATATAATATTTCTATTATAGCTAACGACTTGAGCTTGCAGGTATTTTATCGATTTATGGATATAACTCTGAAAAAAGAATCATCTACCGAAGGTTTTTCAAAAAGTCCAAAGGAGGATTAAATAAAACTCGATTACTTTTTTATAGATAAATTATAAAAAATAACGGTAATTCACTCGTTAATGTAACGTATTTCAGTAAAATAGGTATAAAATCATTGACTGTACGGTAAATATGGTTTTAAATAAGCGTCAACTCCAAAAAGCGCCCAATCCTGACTACGGCCCTGTAAGTAAATAAGTTTTTGCACGTTTCGCAAAAATCACACACTTATTTTTAGCAAATGAACGAAATTCTGCTGAGCAAATAAAAGTTAAAAGTGAAATATAATATGATTACATACATACATACAATAATATGCACGAGTATGTGTAGTAGTGTATGTAGCACTCTTGTATCTCTACGTATGAAACGGAGTTTATGTGCGTATGTATGCATTTTGCATGCATGTATGTATATTTGTATGTATGCGCATCCGAACACGAAAAATTGAAGCAAAAACACACACTGGAAAATTGATAAGCAAAGAACAACAACAACAAAATATGTTATAAAATAAGTCAAGCAACTAACCAAACAACAAAGCAGTTAGGCTGACTAACGCCAGCCAACCAGAAAACCAACCAGCTGACTTGCGACACACTTTGCCGACTTCGCGGCGGATGTGGCGGCCACAATTGTTGCAACTTAAGTGTTGTTGCATGGGCTCAACAACAACAACAACAAAGGGAACAAGAGCAACAGCTAGTAAACAATAAATGTCGTGGATTTGAATGCCGTTTATACAAATCTACAACTGCCTACATGTATGTATGTGCACATGTATGTGTGTGCATGTACTTGTATAGAAATATACCATACATGTGCAGTGCATAATACATACATACTTGCATATATAGTACCTAACTATGCCTAAAAAGTTGCATCTGCATATACATACATACATTTATGTGTGTGTGTGTGTGGAGATGTACAAATATCGTAGGTGCTGCATATTGTTTCTGTGTAAGCATTTATTTACCCATACATTTGTATGTATGTATGCATGTATGTGTGTGTTTATACTTTTCGTGTCCTACCTTATCCGGCTCCTGCTTGTAATGTGGATTCATGGTGGCGGACGTCATGACACGACTATGACCCGTAGCGGCAGCAGCCGACGACGACTTGGACGATGCCGACATCACATTGGGCGCATTGCCCGCATCGAATAGTTTACCATCAACAACGTCGCGCTTACGATTTTTCGACTTGAAACGGCCCGAACGTGAGATTGTGAAATTGCGCCACTGATGACTGTATTCGCAGCGTGACTCCTCCTCGTTCAGGATGCTGTCTAAGTAGCTAATCGGTTGCTCATGCGCCGTCATTGTGCCGCTATGTGTGTATTTATGTATATAACTTCCAAAGATCGAAGTACTAAATAGTGTTTTCTCTTTTCTAATCTCTTTTTATACAAAGTTTCTATGTTTGTAAGTCACCTTTGTTTATTTTTGTTTTTGTTATCGTTTTCTATATTGTTGGCTAGTTTCGCGGCACCTTTTTTTATTTTTTATTTTTTTTTTGTTTTGTTTGTGTGAGACTTTTTTTCTACTGCGCTTGAGTTTGTTTATTTTTACATTTCATTTTGCTTCAGTTGAATCAAATCACTGCAATATTTACCTACTCACGTATTTGCATAAACATGTTGCAGATAATAACGCCACTAACACAGTAACACTTAACTGCTATTAGCATCAATATCAGAATTAATCACGAGTTTCATTTGATATTGTCTGATAGGAATACGTCGGCGCATTCACAGTAAGACACAGTTTTTTATTTAGAGAAAAAAAGTTTGTAATAAGCCTGAGTTCGATTCACAAGAAGTAAAACCGTAGCAATAGCAGCACCGTTGACGGTTGCGGCTGTATCTTCTGTTGTCTCTGTGCTGAATTCAATGATAGAAGATCAAGATCAAGATCACACGTCGTATTTCTGTTGACTTCTGTTGATGTTGAGTCTTCTTCTTCGTCTGCTTCTACCACAACTTCTTTTTATTAACGCTTTCGTCTTGCTAATGATTGCCGTTGCCGGTGACATCCAACTGTACGGATGGATAGCTGCGAGTGCACTGTACGCTGCGCTTCTATGCGGCACACCGATGTGCGCTGCTGTGCTGAAGTTTTGTCAAAGTGAGTTGCTTCTCCCCGCGATGTTCAAAAAATCAAGTCGAATATGCCGATACCAGTTAGAGCAAATACAAATGTATATGTACTGCGTACACAAACTTTATGCATATACAAAAATATACATACATACACACATATATGTATTAGTGAATAAGTATGTACGTACATATGTACATTCATAAGAAGCACGGTACCGTGTTGTATTGTGACTGTTTTCCTTTTCCGGGGCCTTCTTACGGTTGTAGCTACCCCATAGGAAAAATTTACAATAGTTTTCCGGTTCGACTATTTCGTCATGTGCTACTCCATATGTACCTTTGGATATTCTCAACGGTTCAAATAAACAAATAATTAAATAAAAATGTGACATCATTCAGCAATACATACATGCGCACGTTGTGTATGAATGTATCGGATGTTTTTAAATGCTTGAGAACTTAAAATGATAATAAAAAAAATTAACAATTTGTGTACACTTTTGTAAGTTGTTTGACCGAGCTCCTCCTCCTAATTGTCTTGATGCTGTTCCACAAATGGAGATTCCTACAGTTTTAAGCCGACTCCGAACGGTACGAGGTTTTTATCAGGAGCTTTTTAATGCAGAACACTTGGAGGTTTGCTATTGCCTGCCGAGTGGCGACCGCTATTAGAAAAACATTTTTTCTATTATATGTATGATGCTCATGCAGATTTCAACCTACTCCCTCCCGAATGGTACTCACGCACTAACCCATACGGCTAAGGCGGCACTTTTTTTTTGAATATGATATCCGGCATATGTCCACTGGGGCTATGAGATGCACGGTCCATTCGATCAGTCCAATTTTGGCCGTATGGCGACAATTTTGGCTTGAATAATGCAATAAATCGATTGTTAGGCGCGACGTATGGAAAGTTGCGCCATCTTGTTGATGCCAAATATCGTCGATATTCAGCCGATTAATTTTTGGAAACAAAATTCAGTCAGCATAGCTCAATAGCGCTCGCCGTTCAACGTAACGGCAGCTCCTTCCTCATTTCGAAAGAGGCAGTGATGCCGCCATCTTGTACGACCTTCGCAAACAGATATATTTTTTTCAAAGTAAATTTTCCATATTTTGAAAGTGTTGCTTTTGGCGTTAAACGATTCATGATGACTTGCTAAACTTTACTGAACAGTAAGGATGATAGAATACAAGGTTGCCCAACAGCAACAGCGGCCGCCGTAGCCGAATGGTTTGGTGCGTGACTACCATTCGCAATTCAGAGAGAATGTAGGTTCGAATCTCGGTGAACCAGCAAAATTAAGATACAGTTTTTTCTAATAGCGGTCGCCCTTCGGCAGGCAATGGCGAACCTCCGAGTATATTTCTACCACCAACATCAAGTCGCACTCCACAAATAGGAGAAGAAGCTCGGCCAAACACCAAAAAAGGGTGTACCCGACAATTATATATATATATATAATAGTTAGAAACCACACAAGCACAAGAAATTATACACACACACATTCTTGCCACGAAGTCACCCGAGTAAAAGGCAAAAGAACTGCACTTGATAGCTTTGTCTTCATGTGTGCCTTCACAATTTAACACGCGGCACTTCGTTTCCATTAGTTTGTTTAGTTAAGATCTCATAACATTAACAAGCCATTCACTGAATTTTCACAAACATGTAATTTCCCCTTCTTTTGTTTGTTTTGTATTGGAAAGAAGCCTGACGTCAGACTTGTTTAAATAAAGCAACTGTTTTGGGAGGACGCCACCTTCAGTATTCAATTCGCCTTGACTGAACAGAAATGTTAACACAGTTTCCCACAGTTTCTCAGCTTTCCAACCATATCGCCAATGTGCAATCAAATTAAGAAATAAAAATATGTATTAAATGTATTTATTTTTAGGAGTCAAAAAAACATGTTTTCAAATTGGATACTAAAACTAAAGAATAATGAAAACATATACATATTAAATTACAAACTAAAGTCTAACTTAGCTAAGAGATGAGTTCGATAGTACACAAAATACTTTGAAGCAGAAATGGACAATCAATTGTCACCCTTAATAGTGAATTGTCTTTTCCAATTCATCTACCGCTTATATGAAAAATAGAAATAGTACAAATTATTTAGTTAATAGTTTCATGATTTGGAATTTTCTACAGGGAATACACTTTTTTGTGCGCAAACATACATGCGTACATATGTACGCTAAGAGTTCGTATATACAAATGTATGTATGAATAAATTTAGTTTGCATGAGAAACGCTCCAACTCAACACCACCTCTACTCCTCCACTGCACTGCCTTTGCACCTTTCCCATCTCATGCTTCACACTGTATTCGCGCTCATATCTTTTCCTCAGGTACGTTTACTCCAGCGTGCGTCATAGTCACAGACACCACGCCGCTCTCTCCTCCATCCGCCTAACCACTTTATTCCATGTCGCCAATATATGTATGTATGTATATTGTTATAAGCGTTGTTTTCGTTGTTGCGGCACTCGTCTGGTGCTTGAGTTGTTGTTAATTTTGCCGTGAACTGCAGACCGTGTGCCGGTGCTGTGCATCCAACACCGTCGCGCACAGTGTAATGGCCTAATTAATTATTGATAATACGAATATTATTTATGTGGTCATAGACCGAAGCGATTGGAGAACGTAATGACTTTTAAATGCTCGTGTAGTTGTCACCTACTAATTGACCATTTCGTTGTAAAATTCTAAAACAGTTAACTCAAACTTACAATTAAAAAAAGAAAACCATATGAAAATAGTGTACTATAGTATAATAATAACAGGCAGATCTGAGATATTTTTTAAAATCTGAGGTCGTTTTCGTGATACAGTGTATTTTATGTGTTGATTAGATTGAGGTATTTAAGGAAATATGTTCCCTTCGTCAACGGCTGAAGTTCACCAACAATCGATTTCATTACCACCGGTATGTATGTTGTAGCAGCATAAACCTTCCCCGACATGCTGCTGAAGTGACAGTTCTTGGCTGGATGTAAATCCGAGTCTTTGCAAGAATACTCAAGATACATACATATGTATGTATGTATGTATGTAAGAATAATCCGTTCTTTTCGAAGGTAGCTTTATTAATCATTTCAAGGGGTTTGCAATTCTTACAACTAAGTTAATTAAATGAGCTTAAAACCTAATAGTGAGAGTCAAAATGTAAATTGTTGTTGTTGTTATGCAACAAAGAGAAAGAGACCGGTGCAGATAATGTCATTAAAGCAAAGATCAGTAACGTAAGGGAACAAATTAAGAAATGGATGTGAGAATATAAGTAGGGGAGGTAAGGAGAGAATGAGTAAGGAAGTGCGTGTTGTTGGCAATGGGAGCATGAGCATGTGACTATATGTTTGACTGAACTTCAACCTTTTGTGCAAGAAACTCGTTGGAGGCGCTACGCTAACAGGGCTTATAAGAGAGCAGAATACCGAGATTGATTGGCTTGTTGTCCTGTGCTACGACTAAACTACCAAATAAATTCTGCAAGTAGTGCGGTTTGATATCAGTGCGATTTACAATAGCTTTTTCGGATTTCTTAACAAAAAGCTAACGTTTTCATATCAAAAATTTATTACTTTCATTAAAAATATCAACAAACATTTTCCACATCTCAGTGATATCAAAGCGTGTAATTTGCCGTACACACCTTAAATTTTTATTTTATAAATAAATTTTAATAAACGTTCTATAGATTCTATAGATTGCCCCGAATACTTTTTTTTTTGAAGCAGCCCCGGATGGATGAGTAGCACAGAGTAAAGATAGAGAACACGGCAACTTATAGAAACAACAATTCTTTTAAATAATTCTATCAGTCTGCAGTCTGTTTCTCTAGCTACATAGATATCCAGTGCAACCAAGTTTATTTGCACGGTGAAGTGATCGATTAAGCTTTATATTATATTCTTGGACATTGCGATTTTATTATGGGGACACCTGTTTTATAGTCGATCTTTCAAAAATGCCTGAACGAAATCGACGAAACCAAAATTGCACTTAATTAACTGTTACAGTATCGGCACCATAAACACCATTCACAATTTCAGCGGCTGCAGCCTGGCTTGTATTTTCGCCTTATTCAAAGAAAAATTGTAAAATGTTCCGAATTTTCTCTTTGTTGACTTCCATTGTTAACCCCCTGTAACTCACAACTGAATGGAACAAATAAAAACAGCAAAAGAATATAGATTTTTTTTAGTGTGAAATGTCACCTGGACAACGAGCATAAACTTTAAATTGTTTGATCGATATTTTACGAGATGGTATTCCGAAAAATAATAGCAAAGACTTTGGATTGGTTTATCCAAATGTTATACAACAATGAAATTCTTTCCAATAGCCAACTGATCTTTCTCAAACAGGAAAATATTCGCAATAGTAAACGAACAAAAAACCGGCAAAAACTTGCAACTTACACGGTCAGCTGGTAGTTTGTTTGCATTGAAAATTTAAGGAGAAGTAAGAAAAATGGGAAATAATGTATTTTCAGTGTATAGTGTGTTCTCCAGGTACATTCCGTAGAATCCAAAGCAGATTTGCTCTTCTTTCATCGTTAAATTCGTTTTCCCCTCAAAATGAAATGCCACTTTGCTCTTTCAAATTCCCCTGCTTCTCTAAAGATTTTCGTACGCGTGCGCCGAAAACTATCAGCTTCGCAAATAACAATTATTATTATGACAATTGTCATTGCTATATGTTTTGCCATTAAATGGGATAGTTTACCTGGAAAGAATGATTAAATTTGCAATAACAAGCTGATCCTTGCACAACGTTGCTATAAGTATTCAAGATCCTTGCCCTACTTTTATGACACCAAATACTATTTAACATTTTTTTGTACGCAAAATCACATTTCAGAGTTGCTAATAATGCTTTAATGATATTAAACCTCCCTGCCTTTTTTTTAACTTAACTTCCGAAGTGAACTAAATTTTTCCCACTACCGTTATACTGTGCAAGCCAGCGCACAGTGGCAGTAAAAAAATGGTTTCGGCCGCTTTGTTTGTCGGCTCGATCGAGACCGGTTGGATTGGTATTGACTTTTTGATAGGCAGTAGAGAAAGAAGGAGGTGCAGCTGTGTACGGTGTAAGGGGCACACGAGGTGTTTGGAGGGGCAAAGTCTAACCACACAGCGTGTTCACACTGACTGGCACATAAAGTAATAATAATGGTAAGAAAAAATAAAGAGTAATGTACACTCACAACTGTTTGTTGCCTCCTCCTCTTGAAGATTTCCAACCTTCTTTCTTTTGCCTATTGTTATATGTATGTACATATGTATGTATCTTTTATAAGTTTGTATGTAGGTATGTATGCTTGCAAGTGTGTCCACTTAACTTTTTTGTTCAAATTATGATACTCGTATTTTCCCACTTTACGTTTTGCAGCTTTTTCGCAGCTCGAATGGTTTTTGTATTTTTTGTTTTGCTGATTGGTTGGTTGGTTTGATTATCTCGAAACGAGTGTCTACCTATGTACGTACATACATATGTATGTATGTATGTATGCATACGAGTATTTTTGCCGTTCTTCATTTGTTTAGCTATGCTTTTTTTGTTGTTTTATCTCGTTATTATACTTTGTTTATTTTTTCATTTGCGCTTATTGATATTGTACAATATATTATTCTCATTTTTATTAACTCAAACACTTAAGCAAACAACGGTAACAGTAACAATTATACAAGTGATAAAAAATAAAAACAACAAATGCAATAAATAAACTGTGTGATCATGGGAGTTCGCATGGAGTACATATACAAATTCATACATATGTATATTTCTTCCCCGCTTCGTAGAAAGGCAATGGGCCGCTCCCCCTCCGCTAAACAGTACATAACGGTAGTGCGGTGAGCCGAAAGGCAAATCCCACACTTCGGCTTTCAAAGCTGTGTGCTACCTCTACAAAACAAAAAAATCACATACATATGTATAGGTATGCATGTGTGCATACAATTTCAAAACTTAATCGGTTATGAATATACATGCATACATATGTACATATGGGTTTATTAAAATTTCGGCGATAGATCGCTCCACCACCTACGCCAGGCGTGCATCGTCTATATGAATATAAATATGTACGTATGTATGTACATATGTACATACGTATGTGGGTACTTGAACCAGCTGCAGACACCTACGAACGAATTATGTACATGTGGTCATAAATCTTGCCTCCCGTTTACGATATTGAAGGGTAAAGAATAAATTTAGAGCGACGCTGCTTTCTGGTGAACACAAACAAATTGTTGCTGCTTTATTGCTTTTAAATGCGTTATAAGCTCAGTTACTCTAAATAATTTTGCTTGGTAAAAATCACTTCAGTTCATGAATAGACGCGAGCTTGATACCGACATACATATGTATGTATGTATGTATGTATGGAACTGCAAACAAAAAATCTTGGCTTGAAAAAGCTCCTAAGAAAATTACCGCTCGGAAAAAGCATTGAAAGCTTCCTTTCCTTTTCCATTCATATTTCCTCAATGGATGAGTGGGAGGTGTGCAATATTTGGAGACAGGGCATGGCAAACATGTTTGCGATTGCCATAAAGTTGAACGAAAGGGTTGATGGAGAAGTATTCTGCAAGGAACTCCCCATCAAGCTCAAAATTAGGCTACCAGACCACTCTAGTGTTTTCCAAGCGTAGGTAGTCGTAATTAAAGATTGGTAGTTTACTTCTGTAACTACTGTAAGGCAGGTAAACATTTACTCCGACAGCCAGGTGGTAACTAGGGCCCAGTGCTTGTTGTTGGTGCGTTCGAAATTAGTGAGAAATGCCTGATTTCTTCCCGACTGCCCGCTCATTTGGGCTACCGGACACAGTGGCATGGCGGAAAACGGCTGGGGTGGTGATACAATGTTCCGATTCTGAAAGTATTCGTTGCGGTACCAGTTGATGGTAGCAGAAAAAAAGGAAAGATCAGGTAGAGAAGGGCTTGGCTTCACTTGGTGTGTCCAACTGGCGCCGGTTAGCACGAGAAAGAAACGACTGGCGCGCTTTGTTAAATTCGGCAAAATCGCGTAAGCGTTTATTGCGCCAATTAAGAAGAAGAGAAGAAGGGGAAGAATCTTCTTCATCATCATCAAAAGAGCAGAGTTAACAAAGCACTCCCACCTAAAGATGTATGTTAAATGAAGAATAAACATTTACCTATTTACGCCGTTTCTGATAAAAATAAGTTTATGCATTTTCGTAAAGAAGGATGCAATCATAAAATCCGTTTTAAATGTATTGTATTTCTTGTTGCATATATCCCTGCATCAACAACGATCGGCATTGTTTTATGGATTTTCTCTAATCACATTCTTTTATTTTGTTTCGATTTGTCATTTAAGACGTACAGTTATTTATGAGTTTAAGAATAATACGAATTAATAAATCAATTTGTATGGAACTGAACTGTATATATTATATATAACGGTTTTACCTTTTTCTTTTTTTTCAACTAAACAAATGTTCTGCACGTGCCATACCTTAGCAGGTGTCTACACATTGTCTTAAAGCTAAAGTTCATGAGAAAAGTATACAAAAATTATTTTCGTCAACTTCAAACTTTTTGTTTGCTCTTGAGAGAAAGAAGGTTAACTATAGCAATCAATGCTATAGCACACACGATTTTTTTTTTCGTTCCCACGACAGTCGGTTCTACGTAACCGGAACGATCTGGATGCATATTTGGTCAAGAACTGTCACTTCAGCAGCATTCCCCATATAAATGTATGGGCAATATTTATGATGATACAACAACAATAACAACGAACACAACTAAATTTTTATGTAGGCTGATGAGAACACTATTTAAGAAATGTGCCAAAAATGCTCAGAACACTAGGATCTCAAGGAACCTAAAAATCGTGATTTACAAAGTGGTGCGGGATTGAATGACTAAAAATTAATAAATAAATAAAAATATTTATACCAAGCGCCGCGCATTTTTCTGCCATTTCGTTTCTTTACATAGATTAACTACGCAATGTGATAAAATAGGTAATTTTTTTTTTTCAAACCCTGGTATCAATCCATAAAAATTGCTTTACGATGTTCAAATTTCTGTTGCATTATTTATTTTGTATGTACACTCGAAGTGAGGCTTAAGTTTGTATGAGATGTGCCACGCCTCCTTTTCCAATACCTAATATGTACCTTAGCATAAGCTATTCTAGAGAAAAGTTATATGAATACTTTTCCAATACCTACCACATTTCACCACACGACTGGTATTGGCCATTTATGTAACTGTAGCAAATTTCATTATATTAATTTTTGTTGTTCCGGACTAAACCGATTTGGAAATTTCAGTTTATATGGAGGTGCCATGCCCCCTTTTACTATTTCGTGCCAAGTTTCAGTTTCCTAGCTTAATTGGTTTTAGGATTGGATATGTATTGGACTGGGGAATAAGTTTAAAGCGTTTTTATATTTTCTTTTATTTTACATCGATTTGTTTACTGTTTGGCAAGGGGTAAGTATTCATTCGATAGAACTTTTTCTGCTCTACAAAACTGTGTTAATTGTATTTTTGAGTTATTTGTTTTTTTACTATTTTCGAAGCTTAGAAATGGAATACCCAGGGGCAAAAATCAACATTTTCGACACCTGCTCTTCTTTCCTTTTCATCGAGGTCAAAAAACCGGGGACACTTGCGACGTGTATGGAGAAGATTTCGTAGGCGAGTCTACAGCACGGAAATGGTTCCCAAAATTCAAAAATGGCGACTTTGCCGTCGATGACACGTCTCGCAGCGGAAGGCCTTCTGAATGCAATTTTGAAGGAGGACGGTTGCCAAACCAGGCCTGAATTGGAGAAAAAAATGAACTGCGATCATAAAACGATTCTCATTTACCTTTATTTGATGGGATTTACCGAAAATTTGGGAACCTGGGTGCCTCATGAGCTCAACGAAAAAAAAAAAAAACAAAAAAATTCGCCTTCAAATTGCTTCTCAGCATCTCTCCCAACAGCGCTTTTTATACCGAATCGTCACGGGATATGAGAAATGGTGCTTATACCTATATACATCAATATGAAGCAAGGAAAGCAGTGGGTGGCTCCAGAAGATACGCCAAAGCCAAGAGTCAAGCCAGATATTCATCTAAAGAAGACCATAACATGTGTTTGGTGGGAGGTCATGTTGCAATGGAAATGTTCCAAAAGAAAGCCACGATCAGCAAGGAGCTCTACATTGCCCAACTACACCGCGTGAATGAGACTATTCGATTGAAATCGACATGGTCAAATCATACTCCTTCCCGACAACGCCAGGCCCCATGTTGCACAAGTCGTCAAAGCCACACTGCAAGAGCTCGAATGGAAGGTCCTTCAGCATCCGCCGTATTCGTCGGACCTTTCACCGACCGATTACCATCTTTTCCGCTCCCTGTTAAACCATATGAAGGTCGTTCGATAACAAAGAGATCCTCAAAAACTGGGTCAACAACTTTTTTGATACCAGATCAGGCGATTTTTGGCGTAACGGCATCAACAAATTGGTAGTGAGGTGGAAAAAGGTTGTAAACAGCAAAGGCGAATATATAATTCATTAACTTTATAATTATTGTTTTTTGTTTAAATAAAAGTCTTCGGTAAAAACGCTACGAACGTATTCACCAACCTAATATATTAGTTATTACCTTTCGCTCTATATGTCAGATACCACGCCCCTATATGTATATCGGGTTTAACATTTCTGCACTAAAATCATTTCCATAAAATCAGTGATGTTTCATTGAAATCGGGCGAACGGTACACTCAAAACGGGGTTGAAGTATTTTAGTATGGCGTATTCATATAATGTAATGAATATGGTGAAAAAAATGGCGACATGGCGTATGAGTGATTACACACCCCTGCAGATTAAAGTTTTTATATACTCGTGCATATGTACGTGTGTTTATGTATCGTTAACGTCGAAACGAAATATATTACCGAAAGTCCATTTATTTTTCTGACACAAAGGCGTACATCGTTTGCAGCCGATACCTGGTTTGCCTTCGTATGTACACATAATCACGCTGATCGCTCGTTAGGCCCTTCACACACAGCTCGTATCGTCATCGGCACGACATGTTTTTTCAATGCAGCAACGATGACGATTCATTTACATGTTCGTACACAATGCGGCTATCCATCGTCAAAGTACGAGTTGTCAGCATGTCGAGTGATAAAGAGGAAGTCATTTTATTATATTATCTTCTCCGTCAGAGGAGATATAAAAGAAAAAGGAGGCACTGGATGCATCTGTACATTAGGAATAACTCAAACAGCAGATAATTCATTGTCACGAGGGATGGACAAGGGCATGATTACAAATTTCAAACATTTTACAGGATGCCTAGAAATGCTTTTAAGGAGCTTGTAGAAGTTGTGAAGCCTACCATTCAAAAACAATATACTAACATGCGCGGATGCATTAGCCCGGAGGAAAGGATTATTATTACGCTATGGCAAGTACATAGCATTGTTTTTAAGATTTTGGTGTGATGGATGGGGTACAACCCTACTCCGTAGTAACAGCAGTGTCTACAACCAAAAGCGGTTTAAAAAACTTATAACCCTCCCCAAGGATAAACGGAGAATGCTCACAGACATTCTTACAGGTCATTGCAGACTGCGCCTTCTTCTGCACATGATCAGGATATGGTCCACTGATTCTGGCCGTTTTTGCAACCAATCCCAGGGGACTCCAATGCATCTTCTATGCACCTGATGCGGCGCTATAGCGCGGAGAAGGTTGATACATCTCGTCCATTTGCAGCCAGAAGAAAGGCGCATACGCTCAGTCAAGGCTGCTCTATGTTATGTTTAATGGATGAGGTACTGTGATGGGTAGATCGCACAAAAGACCAGGAGGTCGAAGTGCAAACCTCAAATGAATCTAATCTAATCTAGTTGCAGAATGCAACTGTAACATAAAACGGGTTAGAATGTTATTAGAAGTATTTGCTACCCATCTAAATTAAAATCTATTCCCGTTGGTGTTGTTGTAACAGTAATACAAACCCTGTTAGTGTACTGTATATCACCGGTCGTTTTCGCCTAACTCATCTAAAGGTAGACCCAGGAAACAGGCTGTTTCGACAGGTTGGGTCCAGAGGGAGAGGTGTTAGATGAGTGGGTTTTGAAGGGCATTTCTCCACAACTACAATTGTCAGCCAGATTGTTTTTGATGGAAGGATATTATGGCATATTGCAATGTCTTATCATAGTACGTTTAGAAAAGATATTGAGCGCATGCTCAACATTTTACCTCCTCTCGATGGAAAAGCTACGCATGACGGAGTACGAGAAAACAAAATCTAAACACTTTTGCATTTTCTTTAAATCATTTCCACTTTGTCAAGCCATATACTGGGTAAGGAAAGTAGAAATTGCTCTGTCTGCAAACGTATGCTTGGAAAAAGAAGGGGGTTTCACCCCAAGTATACTTTATGGCTATATAAGGAGATTATGCGGCCAACTTTATCATACGGATCGATAGTTTGATAGAAAGCTCTTGGAAGAGATTACAATGTCAAACTATTGTACTTAGCAGAATACAAAGATCAGCCTTTGTTATTAAGATAGGTGCAATCAAATCACATCCTAGGGAGGCTCTTAATGCACTGACACATTTTACTCCGATAAATCTCCATATCAAGAAGATGGCTACCATGAGTGCATTTAGATTAAATGAAGCGGGTCGCTGGAAAGAAAAAACTTATGGTCATGCCAGTCTATTATTGCGACAAACTGTCAACGGTGACATTCAATAGGAATTTTGCCACTCTCTTTCCATCTCGGAAGACTGGAGTAAAGGAGTTTTTCGAAACATCTTCGACACTACAGGCTACACAGATGGTTAAAAAATGAATTGTGGTATTGGAGCAGGTATATTTCTCATAGACTTAAAATTGAAAAATCTGTACGTCTTCCTTACCCCTACAGTAACTTCCAGTACAGTAACTGGCAATTAGGAAAACTTGTAGTTTACGAATCGCAGATTTCTCTTTATCGCTATTCATTCGTATAGCCAAGCTGCAATCCAGGCACTGGATTCAGTTGAGTGTAAACCAGAAAATTACCTTAATCTGGGTCTCGGGATATCGGAACATTGATGGAAACGAAGAAGCAGACGAACTAGCAAGAGGGGGGATCTGGCCTAAATAACATTCACAAAACTGGGTACCATCAAGAATGCAATTTCCTTAAAATATCTACAAATCGCGGATGCGAATGGAGAGACCATACATGTCGTTTCCACGACAGTCGGTTCTCCGTTACCGAAACGACCCGGATTTATATTCCGCCAAGGACTGTCACTCCAGCAGTATTCTCCGTATGTAAATATGGGGATTGTTTATGCTGCTACAACAACAACAACCATACAACATGCAACGTTAGTAGAACGTTATGGCCCACCTACAACCACAAACGAACTTTAATACTGACAAATATGAAAGGGATGCCTGCAGTCTCACGGCGGTTATAACTGGCTTTTGATCTATTAGGGAACAAGCAGCTAAAATGGGCATCCCTCACAACAAACACTGGCCCAGGTGTAAACAGCCAGAGAAAAAAGAAACTATTTTCCATTTCTGCCTTATGGAAGGAGACAATGTCAACCCTTTGCAAATCATTGCTGAAGAGTCTCGAACAAGTCCCTGGCTTAGACGTCAACGACCAAATAAGGTTATTAAACTGCACATACTGGATATAGTCATGTTGTAAATAACCGTTAAACAAGTTGACAGCGAGGATGTGGCAACAAAATGGTGCGGAAGCGTTGAACTCGGGATCAATCACCACTGTAATCAACCAACCAGCCAGATACATGGCTCCTATGTTTATGGTCTTCCACAATTCTCCTCAGTAGAATTCTTATGTTTTTTCCTTAAAAAATAGTTATCACTATTTTATTATTATTAATGATAATATTAATAAATCTCATATATACAAGGTGAAGTCCAAAATAAACAAGACTGAGCTAAGATAGACACGACAGGAGCTTTGTTCTGATAACTTCGAGTTTATTTATTCAAAATAGTCTCCTCTGGCCTCGAAGCACTGCGAAGCACTGCGAAGCGCCAGCTTTCTTCTTGGCGGTGTTCGAGGAATGCGATGCAACAAACGCTTCAAAACGCCAAGATAGAAAATTGTATTGACGGTTTGGTGCGTTGGCACGAACTCCGTGTGGACAATTCCCTTGCACAACAACTATAGCTTTAGACGCAATAACTTCGACACAAACATAACTGATACTTTAGACGCAATAACTTCGCTTCCACGGAACCGAATGCCACCAAGCTTTCACTGCAAGTCAGCTAGAGATGTAACTTCGAACGCACTAACTCATTAAAAAGATGAAGATGATGGCCCCAAAAACATTTTTATGACGCCAGTCTTGTTTATTTTGGACTTCACCTTGTGTAATTTGAAATTTTTTCACACTTTAGCTTTTTTTTTGTGCGACAATTTTCTTGTGAATTAGTCTTTCAGAATATTCAAATTCACTCGGCGTTCATTTTAGAAAGTAAAAGGAGAAATGAAGCAGTGAAAGTGAAAGTGGAATACAGAACACCAAATGTCGGATTTAAAGTGAATTTGATTCAAACATACTCGGAAGTGAACACGAGTAACAGAACCCGTCTGATTGAATTGTGTAAAAAAAAATTAACGAACTTTTGCGCAAAAGACATGACTCAATTTCCTATTGATCATTGCGCGAGTACAAACAATAGCGAATGTGTCACACAAAATAATAATGTCAGACTTTGTGAATGCTTAAAAAAATCTAACTGAGAAAACGTAAGTGCATACATACATACATATCTGTACCATAAATGTACACATAAGTAGGTATTTTCAAAAGTTCATGAACTAAATTTATTCAGTTCTGACCTCATTCGACATGAATGGCTGCGTTTTATGGCAAGTGATTCATTTCAATTTACTCCTACAATAAAATATTCACAGACACTTAATATAATATATAATATATGTATTTCAGGTAGAAAATTATGCATGATATGCATAACTTCGCAGAAAAAAATGCAGAATATCGTATAATGACCCTAAGAAGTGGAGGATTCAATGACCGCTCGATCTAAAGTTGCAATTTCATACTACGCGTGTCAAATAAAAGTGATTTAAAGAATTTCGAATTTTTTAAGAAAATCCCACATTTTTATCATCAGAACAAGTACCTATGTACTAGGTTAGATGGCAAGAGTACAATGGGTACGCTACACGTAGCACTAGAGTGCCATTTTGATACCATAAGTAGATCAGTACCTGCGGAAAATTTCCCAACTTAAAGGGCGGCCGCCGTAGCCGAATGGGTAGGTGAGTGATTACCATTCGGAATTCACAGAGAGGTCGTTGGTTCGAATCTCGGTGAAAGCAAAATTAATAAAAAACATTTTTCTAATAGCGGTCGCCCCTCGGCAGGCAATGGCAAACCTCCGAGTGTATCTCTGCCATGAAAAAGCTCCTCATAAAAATATCTGCCGTTCGGAGTCGGCTTGAAACTGTAGGTCCCTCCATTTGTGGAACAACATCAACACGCACACCACAAATAGGAGGAGGAGCTCGGCCAAACACCTAACAGAAGTGTACGCGCCAATTATTTATTTTTTTATTTTTAAAGGGAGAAAAACCATCTACAGCCATCCAGTGCTGTCGATGGCTTCTGCAATGGGGGTTATACGGGTGTCCAAGTATGAGTTCCCAGTGATCGATGACCACCACTATGAGTTTGAAAAACGAGTGGCGTGTGATTTCCAGCATTTTAAGCATCTTAGTCAACATCTGTCGTACTGAGGCCGATTTGGTTTTGAGATAGCGCACAATAAAATAGAACCCTACCTGCATTGCGCTTTTTAAGAAAGAGTGCAGTTTCCCTTTAACAACGGTTGATGTTTGAGATGGGAACAACCGGTTCTGTCGACCCCTCTCCTGGCAAGCTCTATGTTCCTATGCCCTGAAACCTAGATAAGAGAAATGTTTCCTGTACATTCAGGCAATTGATCTCCTTCTTAGATTAGTTTAGATGTACAAATGTGGTTTGTACTTAGACCTCATGATTTTTTGTGCTCTCTACTCATCACAGTACCTCATCCTTATCTCCTCCTTACAGGAATTGACCAGAAGGGATGGGCTGATGAGCATTGTCCCTTAGGTGTTCATGCGGTGAGACTTGGGATTGCCTCAAGTCAGTTCTGCAGAAGCTGTCTTGAGGACGAAATGGAATCATCTCAATACCTTCTTCTCAGGTGCCCTGCTCTCGTCTGGCAAAGATTTCGGCAACTGTGTTCTCATTTTTTCGCTATGCCTGTGGATATAGCGGGTCTAAATATCACAAATCGGGTGAAGTTCATAAGTAGCTTGTTGCGGCTAATTACAAACGTAAATCAGAGACCGTCGTCGTCGACGTAAATCCATGGTCATCTTCCTCTAATCCCAAGGCTCCTTCTTCCTTCCCCTCTCTTTTCTCCTTTACCCTGTATGGCATCACAACGGACGAATGTTTGAATATTTGTCCAAGTAGGCCCCACGCTAGGGCAGCCTAATTTAACCTAACCTGACCAGAAGGGAGTCCGCATGGGAAGATTTTTGTTTACCGTGAAGAAAACTAAGAGTTCAATCCCCCTTACACAATAAAGGCCGTAATGGTGACGCAGTGGGGGTAACTTGAAAGTTTGGGTATCATTTTCTTGGAATGACGTTTGACCAATAGTGGGAGAAAGATTCTGTAGAAGATTTTTGGACCATTGGCGACGACGAGTATCGAAGGTGATGGAGCAATACACTGTATGAGCTTTACGACGACATAGACATAGTGCAGCGAATAAAGATTCAGAGCCTCCACTGGATAGGTCTTGCCGTTTGAATGCGCACAAACGCTCTGACTCTGAAAGTATTCGATGCGGTACTAGCTGGTGGTAGCAGAGGAAGAGGTTGGCCTCCTCTGCGTTGGAAAGATCAGATGGAGAAGGACTTGGCTTCACTTGGTGTGCCCAACTGGCGCCGGTTAGCACGAGAAAGAAACGACTGGCGCGTTTTGTTAAACTCGACCAGAATCCGTTAAGCGGGTATCGCGTCAATGAAGAAGAAGAAGAAGAGAATAAATAGAAAAATTCTATCTTTACAATAGTTTTTGACAGATAATGTGTCAGCCAATTTTCTGAGTACATAAACAAAATTTTGTAGATACTTATATTTAAGGAACATTTCTAAAGTAAACAAATGATGTTATTCCATGCTGGTTTCCCAAAAAATACGTATGTCGGATTGTAGGTATTACATTGTTATTTATTTTGCATTTTTTTTTTGATACTACTGAAATAAAAGAATAGATTAGAGCAAAAATAACTATTTTACTAGGTTATCCAATAAAAATAATAGTCATCACATTTTAATGTGGGGAAGTGCGCTATTTCTCTGTCCATAGCTGTATATTAAAAACAAAAGAATTATAAACGCATGAGTTTGTTAATCAGAGCGTAAAACGCAAAGGTTTATTTATTATTATTAAGAAGTAATAAAATTCATTGTAATAGAATTATTTGTATCTTATCATCAATAATACCAAGGCACTCAACCAAAAGTAACAGTTAAGCCCCTCGTTCGCCCAATAAATGCATGATTAATTTTATTAATACCTTTAGTAATATTCAGATGGTGGAGAAGGGGTGAATTCATTAATACCAAGGCTTAAGTGGCACTGCTGCAGGTACTAAACAACCAAACATTGTATTCTTAATTATTGGCACTTGCTAGAGGTTAATAACTTTTTGCTATAGAAAAGGAGTATTATGAACCAGGTAGATGTGTCAACATCTACATTACATGTGAATACCCGCGCCAATGTGGTTCTTCAAGGCTCAGAAGTTGTACCAATCTGAGATAAACCGAAGTGTAATGCGTTGTTGTTATTGCAACAACTTAAGGGGTTAGGGGTAGCCAAACGGCCCGGAAAAATGATGATTTTCTATAATTTTTTTTTGCTAGTCAGTTACTTTATTTTACAAAAATAAAGACATATCACTAACACATACAATACAATACAATGTTTCGACTTGACTTTAGCAAAATTAAAAAAAAAAATTAATTAGTTTAGCTGTTTGTGTGCAGCCAGGAGCCCAGAAGTCCCGTGCAGACTTGTGATGCCTTGAAGATTCATCTAAAATCAATCGGACAAAAGAAATTAGTTTTATTAATAGATAACCTAATACGAAATTTTAAAAAAAAAATCTTTCGATCAGGCACGAGTTTTTTTATGTTTTTCAAAAGCAGAATACATATTATTGAAATCTACCAAGGGTTTTTAAGTTACATTAATAACCGCGGCCGCCGTAGCCGAATGGGTTGGTGCGTGACTACCATTCGGAATTCACAGAGAGAACGTCGGTTCGAATCTCGGTAAACACCAAAATTAAGAAAAAGATTTTTCTAATAGCGGTCGCCCCTCGGCAGGCAATGGCAAACCTCCGAGTGTATTTCTGCCATTAAAAAGCTCCTCATAAAAAATATCTGCCGTTCGGAGCCGGCTTGAAACTGTAGGTCCCTCCATTTGTGGAACAACATCAAGGCGCACTTCACAAATAGGAGGAGGAGCTCGGCCAAACAACCAAAAAGGGTGTACGCGCCAGTTATATATATATCATAACCAGTTCAAAAAACATAGTTTTGAGAAAAACGCATTTATAGTTTTGCTATCGATTTATGTGGAGTTACACGAATTATTTAATTACTTACACTGTGCCATTATTCCTGGGCCATATAATAATTCTGCAGCCGTCATAGCAGCTTCCAAAATATCGATTTGCTGTTACCTACATAGCATTCTAACCTCCACTTTCATACAGTGAATCAAAAAAGTATTGGCACATTCGAAAAATGAAAGTTCTCAGTGCTATAAGTTTTCTTCTAATGAAAGTATAAAAAAATAGAAAACGGTATTTTCTAAATGTGTTTATTTATTACTTATCTGAACAAAAAAAAATTAATTTCGACTTAGGTTTACAAGCTCAACCATGAAAGGTAAAATAAGGCACAAATTGACATCAAAAAAATATTGACACAGGTAGCGTAATCTGCTTGCTCCATTGCAGCTGTAACGCGCTATTACTTTGTGGGTCCTTCTTTAGACTGAATAACGGCCTGCAAACGCCTCTTCATACTTGAAGTTTCGGAAGGTGTTATTTTATTCCATTCAGCAATTATTGCCTCTTTTAGAGAATCCTTTGTCGTTATGTGGTGAGATCGTATATTCCGTTCCAGAAGATGCCACATGCTCAATAGGATTTAAGCTCGGAGATTGGGTGGTGTCAACCACTCCTGCATAAGAATGTTTTGGGTCATTATCTTGTTGTAAATGCCCAGTTGTCCCTTTTTCGACACTTGGACTTAAATTTTCTTTAAGACTGTCGCGATACACATGCTTATCCTTTGTCTCATCTATGAACACGAGCTTTCCGACACCAGATTCCGCGAAACACCTCGAATCCATCACATTTCCTCCACCGTGTTTAACTGTTTTGAGCAGGCTGTTCTCTTGAAGCTCTTTATTTGGCTTTCGTCAAATCATTTGTGCTCCATCTGACCCAAATAAATTGGGTCCAAACAATATGACCGGCACTGTGAAGCATGGAGGGGCTCTGTGATGGCTTGGGGATGTATGGCTGCGAACGGGGTTGGAAACTTGGTATTTATCGAAAATCTTATGGACCGATATGGTTATTTAAATATTTTGAAAAATAATTTAAAAGAAAACGCTACGAAAATGGGCCTTGGAGGAACGTTTATCTTCCAGCAGGATAATTACCCCAAGCACACATCCAACATTGTACGAGAGTGGCTGTTATACAATGTGCGAAAACAGCTGAAAACACCGCCACAGTCCCCGGATACCAACCCAATCGAACATTTATGGGAACATTTAAAGCGACAAATACGTAAACATCCGATTAGAAATAAGGAACAACTGAAAAACGTCCTTCAAGACGTCCAATCAATGCCATCACGACTTAAAGCGATGGTAAAGTCTAATGGTTATCCTACCAAATACTTCTTCTTCTTAATTGGCGCTATAACCGCTTACGCGATTTTGGCCGAGTTTAACAAAGCGCGCCAGTCGTTTCTTTCTCGTGCTAACCGGCGCCAGTTGGACACACCAAGTGAAGCCAAGTCCTTCTCCACCTGATCTTTCCAACGCAGAGGAGGCCGCCCTCTTCCTCTGCTACCACCAGCTGGTACCGCATCGAATACTTTCAAAGTCGGAGCGTTTGTATCCATTCGGACGACATGACCCAGCCAACGTAGCCGCTGGATCTTTATTCGCTGCACTATGTCTATGTCGTCGTAAAGCTCATACAGCTCATCGTTCCATCGTCTGCGATATTCGCTGTTGCCAACGTGCAAAGGTCCAAAAATCTTACGCAGAATCTTTCTCTCTCGAACACTCCAAGCGTCGCTTCATCGGATGTTGTCATCGTCCAAGCTTCTGCGCCATACGTTAGGACGGGCATGATGAGAGTCTTGTAGAGTGTTAGTTTTGTTCGTCGAGAGAGGACTTTACTACTCAATTGCCTACTTAGTCCAAAGTAGCACTTGTTGGCAAGAGAGATTCTACGTTGGATTTCAAGGCTGACATTGTTATCGGTGTTAATGCTGGTTCCTAAATAAACGAAGTCTTTTACAACCTCGAAATTATAACTGTCTACAGTGACGTGGGTGCCGATACGCGAGTGCGCCGACTGTTTGTTTGAAGACAGGAGGTACTTCGTTTTGTCCTCGTTCACCACCAGACCCATTCGCTTTGCCTCTTTATCCAGTTTGGAGAAGGCAGAACTAACAGCGCGGTTGTTAAGGCCAATGATACCGATATCATCTGCATACGCCAACAATTGTACGCTCTTATAAAATATTGTGCCTGAGCGATTAAGTTCTGCGGCTCGTACGATCCTCTCCAACATCAGGTTAAAGAAGTCACACGACAGCGAGTCACCCTGTCGTCTGAAACCTCGTTTGGTATCAAACGGCTCGGAGAGGTCCTTCCCAATTCTGACGGCGCTGCTGGTGTTGAGCAACGTCATCTTACATAGCTGTATTAGTTTTGCGGGGATACCAAATTCAGACATCGCGGCGTACAGGTAACTCCTTTCCGTACTGTCGAAAGCAGCTTTGAAGTCGACGAAAAGATGGTGTGTGTCGATTCTCCTTTCATGGGTCTTTTCCAAGATTTGGCGTATTGTGAATATTTGGTCGGTGGTAGACTTTCCAAAATACTAGGATTTGGTTTTAATTATGTTTTTGATTTCACAAATTATTAATGAGATGAACTGTATACTTACTTTTGAGATATAAATTTTTATAAAGTTTAATATAAAAAGCTATAATTTTGTTCCTTTTTAAAATTTTGTCATTATTTGGATTAAATATGATTTTTGTATTTCATTCATGTAAATAAAACACAATTTTGTTATAACTTAGCTTGTTTGAAGGAATCGATTGGGGGAAAATTGAAAACGTGTCCGGTGTATACTTACTTCTGTTACTAACTGTATGTTAGAAGTTCTCATAAAAGTAGAGGCGCCGAGTTAAGTTATCAGAATAATTGGGAGCTATTTTCGGATCGTAAACTGAGGTTTAAAACCGACAAAGCTATTAAGGAGTACAATGTAACAGCAGAAGTCTCCCAAGGATAATTTTTAGGTCTACCACTATGGAACCTAATGTATGACGGTGCCCTAAGATGGGATATTCCTCATAGACCAAAGTCATCGGATTCGCGGATGATATCGCGGTGGTAATGGCGGCCGCTATAGCCGAATGAATTAGCGCGTGACTGCCATTCGGAATTCGGATAACGTAGGTTCGAATCTCCGTGGAACACCAAAATCGAGAAAAAGATTTTTCCAATAGCGGTCGTCCCAACGATAGGCAATGGCAAACCTCCGAGGAGGTTTCTGCCATGAAAAGCTCTTCATAAAAAAAATTTGCCGTTCGGAGTCGGCTTAAAACTGTAGGTCCATTTGTGGAACAACATCAAGACGCACATCACAAATTGGAGTAGGAGCTAGGCCAAACAGAAGAGTACGCGCCAATTATTTATTTATTCATTTAATGGTAACAAAACACGTCCGTGCAGGCCTGTCTGGTATGAATAATGCCAAGCAACAGTGGCCATAGCAAAAGGCTAGTATATGTTAGGATTGTCAGCACGGCCCTTTTATACGCGGCACCAATCTGGGCTGCCGCATTGAACATAAGCAGCTATTCAAGAAAACTATGGCTCTATGGCTTCCGCACAATTTTTGATGACACTTCCTTCGTCATTGCAGAACTAATTCCGGTTGACATTTTTGCAAAAGAAATGAAGATAGTATAGTAGGCTATCCGAACACGGCTGTAGAACAAGGCAGCAATGCGTCGTTCGATCGCCCACTGGCAAGACCGCTAGAACAGATCACCTAAACATAGACGGACATACGAGTTGATACCCACCCTTAAGATGTGATTACAACGGAAACATGGTAGAGCAAATTACTGCCTATTATTATTATTAGAAGACCATTACGCACTGCGACCAGAGCTGATCTATTGTGAAAGGCCCTATTTTGTAACCCTAGAGTTTTAGGCTTTTTAGAAATTTTAGCACAGTTTTGTGTTTGTTGTTCCAAAGATTGCATGGAGATACTACGATACCACCAAGGTGGTGAAGTCTTTGTCTGCCCAACGCAGGACATTCACAAAGCACATGTTCTGAGTTTTCTATGTCCATTTCGCAAAAGCGGCAGACATTGTTCTCGGATAGACCAATATTATTTAGATGGTACCTCAGGCTGCAGTGACCTGTAAGGTATCCGGTTAAAAGACGCAGATCTACTCTGTTTAGTGAGAGAAGTTTGTCAGATATTCCTTTGTTGGG
Source organism: Anastrepha fraterculus (assembly GCA_037575425.1). Taxonomy (NCBI): domain Eukaryota; kingdom Metazoa; phylum Arthropoda; class Insecta; order Diptera; family Tephritidae; genus Anastrepha; species Anastrepha fraterculus. The sequence goes on from JAYXIM010017682.1 coordinate 26,272, forward strand.
ACTTAGGAATAGTTTAGCTTGACGCTGACCGGCATAGTTTAGCCAGTGTGCGGCAAGTTTTCTTTCTTCCCATTTCCTAAGGCATTCATTAATGTGGCCTTTTGTCAGTCCATAGAAAGGCTCAGGACCAGGAAGTTGCATACTTGCTCCTTGTTTTGCAAGGTAGTCAGCCATTTCATTTCCCTCATGTCCTTCATGTCCCGGAATCCAACATAGTGTTGTTAGGTGTAGGTTTCCTAACGTGTTTAGGAGGTTTAGGCAATCATTTACCAATTTAGAGGTGATAGTTGTTGATAGAAGGGCTTTTAGAGCCGCTTGGCTATCTGAAAGTATGTAGATGTGAGTACCTCTCATTTTCCTTCTAAGGCATTCTCTCACACATATTTCAATGGCATGTATTTCTGCCTGGAATATTGTTGGGTAGGATCCCATCGGAATCGATTTTTTGAATTTGGGCCCATTAATTCCTGCTCCTGTTCTACCATTTTCCAATTTGGACCCATCAGTAAACCATAGCTGGGAGCCAACTTGGAAGTTCCTGAAGAGTATTGGTTTGGGTGATAGTATATCATCCCTATGAAGAATGGGACTATGTAGGAAGTCTTCTAAGATCTTTAAATGTCCTTTCATATCCCCACTTTTAAGTTCAGATATACCTTTTAGTCTTAAGGCACTCGAGTGAACTTCCCTTTCAATTAGAATTGGAAGCGGTGGTATGTTCAGGAGAAATTACTACCTAACTCAATTCCTTTCTGGGCACGGGGTATTACGAAAGTACCTCCACAGATTTGGCCATGACAGCTCACCAAACTGCTCAATCTACACGGAGAAGGAAGATGTTGATTACGTTCTGTTCCAATGCCCACGCTATGCGCCCGAAACCTATGGAAGCTTAACCGGGAAAAATATTGTAGACTTTATGCTGAAGTCTGCTGATAATTTGAAAGGAATCTGCGCACATGTCAAACAAATTCATAATGATTGAAGGCGCGCGGAGCTTCGTAGACGCCAACAATAATCAGCAGCCTATAAGCTAATCGGAGAGTGGTAGATTGTGGAGAGGTGTTTAGTACGAAAGTGTAGCTATGAGGCTATAAGTCGTGCATACTCCTCCAGCGGTATAGCAGTACTCATGAGAGTTTCCTCTTCACTGACTTCTTCTTCTTCTTAATTGGCGCAATAACCGCTTACGAGATTTTGGCCGAGTTTAACAAAGCGCGCCAGTCGTTTCTTCCTCGTGCTAACCGGAGCCAATTGTGCAGTGAAGTGAAGTGAACTTCCTTCCCTATTCAACACAACTGATTATGCATAATTTATAAATTTTTATACTTTTATGTATTTACGAATGTTACAAATCGAAATTACTAAATCAAGTCAGAATCGCAACCTTAGGTTTACATAATTCATTATTTTTAATTGTTTTTAATTTCTTCGTCTTTTCTATAACATTATTAAAAAATATGTACATACGTATTTATATGTGTAAGTCTGGATGCACTAAACATTTTAGTATTTAACAAACAAATGTATTTAACTGAATCCAAATAACATGAAATTGGAGCCAATTTAAACACTAGGTTTTATACAAAAAAAAAACAACAATTTTTGCCCGATTATACCAAAAAACGCATACATACAGCAAGCACCAAATTATACTTATTTTTTTCAAAATTACCAACATTTTTTCTTTTAAAAATTGTAGAGGAAGTTCTTATTTCTTAACTATTGGCGTTTCACGTACATATGTATGTATATATGCATGTATATAAATACACATTATCATAATGAAATACATGCTCGCATATTGTATAGAAGCCCACCTAACCGAATTAATTTGTATTTATTCATTTTAAAGAGTAATTGTGCATTGAGCGAATATGTAGTTTGATTCGAAAGTTCAGTTTACAATTTCATGTTAATTTTTACTTTATTTAATTTAATATTTTGCGCTACCAAATGTAGCTCAAGAAAGATTTTAATTGTATATTGTATGATATTGGGTTTGTCTCCAGTTTAGATACAAATGCCTTTTTAATTTATTAGTTTTTTTTTTAATAATTTTTGTAGCGATCCACATATGTATATTTATAAGTTCATTTCATGCAGGATAGCAATTTGGTGTTTCTAACAAAATTTTGTCAGCACAAAAAAAAACAGACATAGAGCATAGTTTGCGGCCTTGATTTATTACAACATGTATGGATAATAATAAATCGGCAATAGCACTCTGTTAGATGCCCACAGCATTATTTTTTTGTGTTGCCGCTGTACTTATCAAAGTAATTTTTATGTCGGCTTAGCGGTAATCTAAACAATGCTGACACGATCGGTTGGCGGTATCGGTATTGCGTTTGCATCCCCTTGAGACTGTGCACTTGTACTTCCAGCAGATGTCGGAGCATCGGCTGCTCCAACATTTACACCACCAGCTCCAGCCCCAGCGCCATGGTGGCGCGTTGTGCTACGATTTACGTATATGCGCACATTCTCATCTGTGTAATCAACAATGCGGCGCTTCTTTTTCCGCGTGTACTGTTGTTGCTTAAGATAGATCTTTAGAATACCTTTAACTGCAATGAATGTCAGTCCGCCGAGAAGTGTACGATGCAGAGTATTTTCAATCGATTCGAATAGCAAGCGCCCAACTATAGTTGATATGGTTGGTAGTATCAGGGCTCCACAAAATATGCGCGTTGCGGAGACTGGATCCGACAATGTAGGTGTGGCTGGATTTTGCGCTGATGGTTCTTCTTCCTCCTCGCTGAAAGTATGCATAGGAAAGTATTCTTTGTTAAGAAAAATGTGGAAACTTTGAAATAATAGTGTATTTTATTGTATTTATTTTAGTAACAATAAATAGACCTCGTTACCGAAGAATAACAAATGCATATCATCATCAGCTGTTTTTCTCACTTGCAAATTCTTACAAGTAAAAATTGATCCAGAAAAACTTTGAACTTCCCCTCAAAATGAGAAATCTCATTTAGCTCTCTCACTTTCCCCTACTTAGCCAGCCATGACACCCAAAACTTGATAACTTGAAACAATTGAAATTATGAATTTAATAATGGAATATTACAATTGGCGCAAAATTCAGCATCCAATTTTGTTCAAGAATAACTTTTTATAATACTATTGTAAATAAAAATGGTTTTGAGTGATGGAAATCTTTATTTTGTCCTTTAGGCGTCCCATTACTTGTCTGTTTGTATAATGGGTTGGTGCGTGACTACCATTCGGAATTCAGAGAGAACGTAGGTTCGAATCTCGGTGAAACACGAAAATGAAGAAAAACATTTTTCTAATAGCGGTCGCCCCTCGGCAGGCAATGCCAAGTTCCGAGTGTATTTCTGCCATGAAAGAGCTTCTCATAAAAAATATCTGCCGTTCGAAGTCGTCTTGAAACTGTAGGGCCCTCCATGAAGACGCTCGCCACAAATCGGAGGAGGAGCTCGGTCAAACACCCAAAACGGGAGTACGCGCCTGTATATACTCGTATAATTGGCACTTAGGTACATCGTTTTTTGGTTGTTGTTCTTATTCTAGCAGCAATACTCAACCCTGTCAGTTAGAGTTAGATGAGTGGGTTTTGAGGGGCATGTGAAAAGGTGGTTAGTGTCGTGCGGGGTGCCTTGACATGCAGGACATATGTTTAGTATGTCGGGGTCGATTCTGGATAAGTAGGAGTTTAACCTGCTACAATATCCAGAACGTAATTGGGCCAATGTTACGCGGGTCTCACGGTGCAGCTGGGGCTCTGCCGTAGGGGGTGGTTGGATTCCGATTATGACATTCGGTGATCGGGAGCATAAGAAGATGGTAAGGGTCTCCCGATCGTCATTTGCTTGTTGTTGTTGTTGTAGCAGCATAAACATTCCCCATATTTACATACGGGGAATGCTGTTGGAGTGACAGTCGTTGGACGGATATAAATCCGGGTCGTTTCGGTAACGTAGAACCGACTGTCGTGGAAACGTCTTTTGTTCGTTAGACCGAGCTCCATCTCCATTTTGTGGTGTACGTGTCTTGACGTTGTTCGACAAATGGAGAGACCTACAGCTAATTTTACACCACTCCGAACGGCAGAAGGTATTTTAAAAGCTTTTTCATAGCAGAAATACACTTAGAGGTTTGCCATTACCTGCCGATGGGTGACTATTAAAAAAAACAAAAACACGAATATTAGTTGTGTTTTTTTAACCCGCATATGCGTGTGCGATATTGCAAAAATCTCCAAAATTATTCAAAGTGTAAAAAACTCGAAAGAAGATGAATTTTAACGCCAAAAATTCTAGATTCCAAATTTTCCAATCAAAGTAAGACTAGACTTTTACAGTTATAAAACGGAATTTAAGTTTTAAGTATTTCAGCACATTTTACCAGGTAATATAAAATACAAATTGATAAAAATGTTAAAGAGTGAATATTAAGGCCACGATTCTAGTTATGCCCTACAGCCGTGGTTGGATTTCATAAAAAAAATACATGTCAGCGAAGCCATCCGCCATCCATTATTGGCCCAAGAATTGGGCTGTTTCGACGGCGTTGGACTATTTGGGATTTCAGTTTGATTGGTTGAATTTTTAAATTTCGCAGCCTTAGCAAATCATATTAATGTACATATAAATTTCTTCTAGCGTATTTTCAAGCTTACTAGAGAGTAGTACCGCAAATTACTGTTGCAAAAGCAACTCTTGAAAAAAACCTGCGTTAGCACAATTGACTAATAAGGTCAAATAAGTTAAGAGATTTGGAGTACAAGTACCAGAAGTTTTACAGTTTGTGCATAGGTATTTGTGTTTGCATATGGATAACGAATAATAGTATACAGTTACACATTTATTTTAAGGTCAGCTAAAAATTCATTGTCGGTATTAAGTCGGATTTTAATATACTCACGGAAAGGGAATAATGAAATTCATCAGCGGGAATTTTCGCGCAATACTTCGTCTGTTACGAATCAATCGAATAACTGCGTCCTCCCAACGAATCATGCGGCCAAGCACTAAGCCAACTGGTATGGCAGGCAAGCCGATCAATAATATTAACGGATCACCATTTTCCATCAACGCCAATCCTTTTTTATGACCTACAATCTGAAATATATAACAGAAGCTTTATTGAATACTTTGATCTACCGTTAGCAGTTTGACACACCTGTAGAAAAGTGACGGCGCCATAAGTAACAGCAGTCCAGTATATTGAACCGACAAATATACCGGCAGCCAGGAAGGGACTTAAACGTTTGATTAAATTATCGAAAGCTTCCAATATATTGGCTACTTTACCCATTTGTGGGAATACAATAATATATTCCGTTTGGCACTGTTGACAACTCACTGCCCGCATCGCATTTCCTTTTTGCTTCTCGTCTACCCAACGATACAAACAACTCTGATGTACCCATTTCGTGGTGCCACGGCATTTACATGGCTGGACCCATGGTGCCAGGCGATTATCTTCGTCGGTGGCAAAACATATCCAGCAACTTCGTTCACCCATTTCATCACCAGCTGTGTCACCTGTTATTGCTTTTATACCCCCGCCGACGGATAGTGCATGTGCCGATGTGGACGCTTTCTGTTCATCATTTATTCCAGGGTGCTCTGAGGCTTTGGGCTGTTGGGCCAACGACGTTAAGGGTGTTAAGGACGTTGCTGATGAATTTCGATTCATTAGGGATGAAATAGCAGCTGCAGATGATGATGCCTCATTTATTCCAGATGTGGTGGAACTATTCTCATGGCTGTCCTGGGAAACTGTGTTACTTATCATTTCGATTATGCTCTGATTTATGTCGCCCCTATTCATGCTGAATCACAATTTGAATTGGACGCAATTTATTAATATAGCTCCGAATATATATATACATAAAATTGAAGCCCTAAACTTTAACACATTTTTTCAATTTACGTCTAGTTCTTGTGTATAGTAAAATCTTGTTGAATGATCATGAAAAAATAAGTCTTCAATTTTTTACTTTTTTGGCTTTTGCTTTCATCAACAACTTCACCTTGTGTACCGCTACTTTGATGCCGTTCCCCTTTGATTAAATAGCACAACACCGTTTCCCACACAAACACTCTTACAAATGCAAATGTCAGCTCTAGTTTCTGCAGTGCAATCTTCCTTATTATATTATATTCTCCCCCTTTTAGCACCAATTTTATTTTAGCAACAATTTAAAGTTTTACCACCGACACTTCTCAATTATAATTCAAAAATTTTCACGAAATTTTAAAGTTATTCGAGTGTTTCCAAAATTTTTGGAAATACTCTGAACAGGAAAAACGTTGCCGGATGAAAAAAATTAACCCTTTGCAAATCTGTCATACTGAAAATTTGACATGTCAATGTTAACTTCACAAGTACACCTTCCATCGTTTCTTCTTAATATCGTCATAAAAATGTGTAGACCAGGCAAAGAACATATTAAGACAAGAACGTGCATTTATCCACTCTAATACAAATTGGAAACCAATCTAATTCTATTAAGCTCCATTTGGTTTTTGGGTGGTGAATTTCATACCCGAGTTTTGCTAGCGAATGGAGCCGGAAACTGCACCTTCTTGTTCGTGGCCCAGGTATATTCCGCTACTTCAACAAAAGAACATATAAAGGCAAGAAATTGCAACATCTAAAATCCAATTGGTCTAAACTGATTCTAATTAGTTCCATGAAAATAATAAGACCAATGGAATATTGCTTCCAACTGACAACAACTCATTTTGATGAAACTTTCTTCGACGAAACTGGAGTATTGGCAACTCTAGTACTATTCAAGCAATTTGACGTGCTAAATAGAACTGCAGCGGACAGCGAGTAAGGGGCTGACAGAAAAATTAGAAATGGGTCTAAATATTTTCCCGCCGTAAAAATAACCGACAGCAAGAAATCCGAAAAGAACGAAAAGATTTCACTACAAAATTTATTTTATTGCAACCACAAAATGTCAGCTGAAAATGGTCCCGTCGGAATTGTGTTAATCGACCGAATATCAGCTGGTCACCACCTGTCAACCATCGCCCACTGCAATTCTGTTTAGGGCATGAATGTCGTAAGATGCTTTCGATTCGCTGTGTTAGCGAGAGGTGATTAGATGAAGCTGTAGTATGATTATAAGTTGAACATGCCTAATGTAGTATACACAGTTGTTAAGTAAACATGTGTTATAGAATTTGTAGAAATAAGTAAGTATAAAAACTCGACCATATCTTAATGATCAATCAATAAATATTTGACAATACAACCTGCCAGTTATCCAGCATTGGTTATCAAACAGAAAGTCGTCTTTTATTTATTACAAAGCAACTGGTTCAAATAAACTCGTATTGGCAGCACTGGATAAAGCTGCCTCAAATTACATTTGTTTGAAAGCACTAATGTGTTTTAGTTAGACCACGTTCATACAGGGAAACATTTGGTGTTTCAACTTGTTACTATGTTGTTATCTATGACTTGTGATGCTTGTGATCTGCCAACACCCTTTGTGTTCTTGTTCTTCTCAATGTCGAAGTTGCTGTGCAATACCGAAAGAGAATTTTTTCGTGCGATGATTTATTATGAATTTTAAAGTAGATTAACTCGAAAACATTGCATCGATCAACTTAATTCTACTTTTGCCGATGAAGCCCTCACGACTGTTATACACGGTTTGACACAACAGCCGGTTCTACGTTACAGGAACTACCCGGATTTATATCTGGTCAATGACTATCATTCCATCCGTATTCCCGTACACGCATGGGAAATACTTATGTTACTACAACTACCGATTTAACATATTCTATCCTGGCCGTCATTCATTCCCGGATGGAATTCGCTGAGTCCGTATAAAAAATATACAAAAAAAAAAAAAGAAAAAATTTATATATATATATATACAATTGGCGCGTACACCCTTTTTGGGTGTTTGGCCGAGCTCCTCCTCCTATTTGTGGTGTGCGTCTGGATGTTGCTCCACAAATGGAGGGACCTACAGTTTGAAGCAGACTCCGAACGGCAGATATTTTTATGAGGAGCTTTTTCATGACAGAAATACACTCGGAGGTTTGCCATTGCCTGCCGAGGGGCGACCGCTATTAGAAAAATGTTTTTCTTAATTTTGAGATTCGAACCGACGTTCTCTCTGTGAATTGCGAATGGTAGTCACGCACCAACCCATTCGGCTACATAATTGGCGCATACACCCTTTTTTGGGTGCTTAGCCGAGCTCTCCTCCTATTTGTCGCGTCTTGATGTTGTTCCACAATTAAAAAATATATAGAATGTAAAATAAAAAAATATAAAATATAATTATAAAAAAATATAAAATTTAAATATGTAGAGCATTGAAAAGCATTAATAAATATATGAATTTACATTTTTCTGTATTTAATTTATTTTCAATTCCATGAAAAGTATACAAAACTATCGAAATATAGTTATTTATTTAATTATAGAAGCACTAGCTGTCGAGGCCTTATGCTCCAAGGAAATTTAAACAAATCGGTTTTCGTCAGAAAGTGTAAAAGAAAATGAATTTGATTGCAAAAATAATTATTCTACGATACTGTATAATTAAGTAAACTACAAAAAATTGAATTTTTCTTATAGTTAATCTTTTTTTTTTGCACTTAACTATGAATAATAAGGTCACTTTCATTATAAAATATGTATGAATTGTGTGATTGTATACTTTTATTACAATACGAGTTGGTAGAGATTCAGTTGTTTACTAAATATATGTACTTAGAAAAGTGAGATAGAGATTGATTTATATGCGCACATATGTGCGTATGCATGTAAAAAGACGGAATCGTTGCGTTGTAAAATAATAACAGTTGTACAATATTCTTAAAAACTAAATGCATTCGTTCTGTGTCACATAATTACTTCATGGAATGCTTTTTCGCTTTTCTTAAAAAAAAATCTAAATACATTTCTGGACATACTCTCCCACATTAATCGTCGAGTACAAAATGGACGGAATTTAATTCGAATGTTTTATAAATTATACGCATTTGTGGTGCTACTCAGTTATTGTTTAGGTACTTTGATATGAGGTACAATAAACTAACGACTAATACCGTATTAAGGCCACTGCGGTAGTGACGGTTTCCATGATTGCGCGTCGTTTTACCTAATAGAAAACGAAGAGTTAAGTGTATTAATACTTTTTAAGCTTAATAGTAAATTTTACCCATTTGGAAGCGCAATGTAGGACTGGACATACGGCCATCGCCACCATTACTGAATGCCAGTACACGCATATTATAGGTTTTGCCCGGTGTAAGATTCGAAATGTATGCTTCTAACTTTTCGCCTACCGGGATTACCGTGTTGTTGGCTGTTATCATATTTTGATCACTTTCCCAAACGCGCACCTGCAGTAACGAAACAAATTTAGTAGTACACTCAATTATAGGACAATTTTTACCTTATAGCCTTCGATTGGCTCTTCATCTTGTGCTGGTGATACATATCGCCATACAACACGCACTGTAGAAGGATTAATGCCATACACATGCACTGATGATGGCGGCTTTTGAGGCGCCTTTCGATACGTGCGTTCTATAAATTATTGTGTTAAAAAAATATATATATATATATATTTAAGAGAGTTTTGCTAATATATTCATTAAAAGTCGTTCTTATACCTTCGAAACGTTCACTTTCTGGCCCCTCGCCAGCCGCATTGTAAGCCATCACTTTCACAAAGTAATATGTGTCCGGCTGCAAGCCAACAATCAGCGCCCAATTCCTTGTAGTGCGTGACAAATAATATACAGAATCCTCTTCATTATGTGTCGTTTTCCAATATTTCAACTAAAAATAAATGGAATATTTTTTTGTAAAAAACTGAAAAAAGTGACATTATATCGCCTAAACTCACCCTGTGCCCAATCAATTTACCGCGTATATTTTCGCGTGTCATTTCTATTGGCTGCCAAGTTACGTTGAAAGCTGTGGAATTGTATGGAATAGCAAATGGTTTTTGGGGCGCTACCTGCGGCATATCTTCTGCCGAATATATAACTACCGGTTCACTCTCTGGACCCTTCCCAATATTGTTAATGGCTTGCACCTTTACCTCGTATTCGGTGTAATAGTTGTTGAGCGGTATATTAACGACCGCCACACCATCGTTATGCAGCATTTTTAGCTCCTCTGACGCCCACTCGAGTGTGCCTTTCAATTTCCAGAACACTTTGTAGTGTATACCATGACTATGCTGTTCTTGTGGCAATAATGGATCCCATGTAATCGTCAAATCACCAATTTTCCCACCGCCACCACCGACGTTACGCGGCGCAATATACGGCTTGTCTTCGTACGTACTGTAGATCGGCGATGGAGTGGATGGTATGCCAATGCCCAAGTCATTAACCGCAGCTACGCTAAATTCGTATGAGCACCAGGGTATAAGATTCGAGACTTCCGCCTGCTGCCGACTTGTATACCGATCTACCTCACGGCCACGAACATGTGTGGACACATTCACCCAGGTGCGATTCCAGTTGGTGCGGCCAAGTATGTTATAGTAACGTATGGGTCGTCCATTGTTAGCGCCGTCTACCCATTCAATGATCGCTTTTGTTTTGCCAATTTCAACCACTTGCACACCACCAGGTGCGCCCGGTGCGCCTTCAATGACCACAGCAGTTTTGGAAGAGATCTCATTAACAGACGATTTCACTACACACTCATAGTCTCCACCATCCAGCAGTGTTACATTATGCACAGTGAGACGATTCCGATCTATTATCTTAGAATTGAAGAATAATTATAATTAGAGCGCAGTTTTTAGATTTATGTGTTCGCGCATTTTTTAGTAAGACTTACAATACGTTCGGTACCGTCGTGATTGTTGCGCAATATCTCGCCGTTATGCTTCCAAACGAATGCAATATCGAGTAACTCATCATAGGTGGCATCACACTGCAGGAATATTAGATCGTGCTCTTGTGTGGTAATGCGTAAAGGTGGTGTCTGTATAAAACGCATCTCCTCTTTAAATAAATAAAAATTGCATTTTTTATAATATATTTTTAAATTGAAAAATTTCAATTTACTCACGCAAAACGATGACGCGCGCACGCGATTCGTCCGTGCCTGCTTTGTTTGTGGCCACGCATGTGTATAGGCCTTCATCGTCACGTGATGTCGGTGCTATTATCAACGTGCCACTGGGTAATATGCGTCTATGTCCGCCAGCACCAATAAGCTGGCCATCTTTTTTCCATTGGAATTTAGGTCGTGGCGACGCTTCAGGATCACAAACGATGGTAGTGTTGCCATTTTGCACAGCATAAATCTCCGATTCGAGTGGTCTTTTCTTGAATGACGGCTTCATGGAGAGAACGCGTAATTGTGCGGATGAGAAAGCAGTCTTCAATTGGTTTGTAGCCCCACACTGATACATGGCATTATCCTTGTCTGGGTCTAAATACTTTATAGTGAGCACATTATCCTGTATTATATAACGATCTTTATCTATGCGCTCTGGATCGAAGCGCTCCGCATTTTTATACCAAGTGTAATTAACATCTGGTATGGCGAATGCTTCACAAATAAACGTCACATCGCCATTGTAGTCCTTGATTTTGTCCTTTAACGGAATTACGAACTGTGGCTTCATTTGAATATTGATGTGAATCGATTTGTGTATAGTTTTACGTGGGTTGGAGATGGTGCATATATATTCGCCATTGTCATTGATGGTTGCGTTCTCAATGATTAGGACACGATTGTTGCTTGTTGCGAATGCGTTTCGTTGTAAGGGTTGGCCGCGTCTAGTCCAATTATACAAAGGTATTGGATAACCGAAACCGACACATTCGAGACGGATTTCATCGCCAGCGATAGGCGCTTCGGGAAAAACCTACACATATTAATTGAATACAATTTAATAAGATTTCATAAAAACTATTGCTTTAAGCTAACCTTTGGGAAAGCATTTGCGAATATCAGCGATTGATAGTTGCTGTTCGGCACAACTCGTAGTGGGAAAAATGGGCCATTGCGCCCCGTATCGGAAACCGATGTTTGCACACTGCACGAATAATTGGCGCGATCAACAATCTCGATGGAAGAAAAATAGAGCGCACCGTCATTCGAAACAAAAACACGTTGATCTTCCTGCACGAAATTTGGAAAGTAATCGCGCGCCCAATAGTACTTAACCTCTGGATAATGTTGTGGCGGATCACAAAATATGGATTTTCCCCAATTCATATCAGCAGTTTCAGATGAACGTTTAAGATTAAATTCCATAATAAAACCGAAATTCAAATGCGCACTCTCGGAACGTATGCGTCCGAATTTGTTCTCAGCCACGCAATGATAGGCGCCCTGGTCTAAGGCTTGTTTTGGATCATATATTATAAGGTTGCCACCAGAAATTGTGTAACGGTCGTTCGTTAGCGGATCGATGGTTATATACTCGAGTGTATCGTTGACATAGACTTCACGGTACCAGCGGTAAGTGGGCGTGGGATACCCACCAGCCAAACAACTCAGTGTAACATCATTTATCAGACGATTTTTACTAGTGTCGAATGTTGTATCATTGGGTTGTTTTACAAAATAAGGACCACGTGGAATTTTCTCAAAATCCCGTATATCTAATCCATAGTGAAAGGGGCGTTTGTCATCTAATTTCAGATTTACATTTTCAGGATTGTAGAGTACTTTCGATTCACAAATGAACAAGTTCAATTCGATGTCATAGGCAGGCATGAACATCCAACGATCACGTTTTTTTGAAAAGCCATAAACAACACGATCTCTGGTAAAGGGATTATCACCATATTGATTCGGGCCTGTAAAGTTAGAAGTGATGATTAATGAAAATATGAAAAGAAGTTTGACGCAGTCAATACACAAAATCTATATAACCACTTACCGATAAAACCACGCAAATTGTTTTGATTTCGATTATTTATTGAACCGGATATGGTATTGTAGAACTGATTCGGATTATTGCGATTATATTCTGTCTGGTACATATTCTGTACCAGGAAGCGGTTGTCATGTAAATTTTCGTATTCAAGGGCTTGATTTTCGTCGAGTGCAAAAGAGTCTTCCAATACAAGGAATGGTGAGTTATCGTCATTTGCCCAGCTGTTGGGTCCAGTTTGACGCGCCGATATCCAAAAGCGATTTTGCCGCTGATTCTGTATTATCAATTGTTTAAGTATGAATGAATGTTTTTCAATACTATCCACATTTAAGAGTTCAGCATTGTAAGCTTTACAGATTTTCTTTGCCTCTAGCCAGTTACGTTTTGGCGAACGAATAAATCTATAGCAAGTTTGTCGAAAAGGTATCCAATACTCTGGGCAGAAATTCTGTTCATCACTGTAGTTATCGCCATACTCAAAACCTATGGACGAGGTGCCACGATTGAAGGGATCATAATTACTTATACTACCACCGCCGCCGCCACCATAAATACCACCGCCCAAAGTGTTTGATGACTGATCATAGAAGTTGTTTTGGTTCGGCGAACCCACCAGTAGACCCCCTCCTCCTTGTTGTGGGTTCTGTAGGTCTTGCTGTGATTGAATTAATGGGTTTTCATATTGGGAAGTGGGTGGCACTTGTTGATTATTCGTATAGAGAGGATTGTAGCGCGGTTGATACTCTTTGTTGTAAGTCGGCTGATATGTTTGTGGATCATTCGGCGCTTGGGCTGCAGCAAGTGCCTCAGCTTTGCTACACCCAAATAATACGAGGAAAACGGCGTAGCTAATGGCTAAATATGCCATTTCCGCTAATAAATATACTATCTAGATTAACGGTATATATTATAAATTCATAGATTCTTGTATTCTAAAGGCACATTTTTCTGCAACATTTGCGTGCTCTAAATTCCAGGCGGTTGCACAGCGTTGAACTACAACAAAATAAAAGCAAGAATCTTAATACAGTTTTATTTCACTTAGCAAATGTTAATTAAGTACGTTGCTTGGCTAATTTTTAATAAGGTGTGAAATACAAAAGCCAGAAAGTAAACAACCTACCTATGTAAGTGCACAGGGCAACACACAACTCCTTATGATAACAATATCATGCAGAGCAAGCGCGTGAGTATTTCATGGGAAAATGTTTAGTTTTATATACATATATATATGTATGTATGTATATATTTTATTTATGACTTATGTAGGCATGTATGTATGTTCTTAAATCAATTTTTTCTGAAATTATTGCTTTTGCTATTTATTTAAATCCGAAATGAATATCCATGTACACGCATGTGAAAGTATATGAACATACATATGCACTTAAATATATATTATGCACACAAGAATGGTAGGCTCACTACTCAATTCGCCTTGCTATGCACATACCAAGATGTAGTCACACCCAAAACATAAACTACGATTAAGGACCAAACCACATATTTACCGTTATAATTATGTTACTCCGCATTCAAGGATACATACATACGCACATCAATTAAAATAACTTTATTATTAAAATACTAACGTTCTTGTGTGGAGCCAAAGGTGTGGCACTCATAATTTACTATAATTATTTATATAGTTTTTCTATTTTCAGATTATCTTTTTCGTTCATTAGTAAAGTTTTGCGATATTTCTTCTTCCTGTCATTTATTTGAAGGATGTGCAATAATTTGTATGTTTTCTTTTTGCAGCAGTGTATCAAACGTTAGCTGCGCAGTCTGCGTTACCAGAAAATTTATAACTTGTACCTTATTACTCCCACACACCCTTTTTAAAAAGTAAATATAAAATTTTTTTAACTAGTTTTTTTCTTAAGATAGCTTATTAACTTTAATTATTGAGATTCCACTACCATTGCTACCAACTGAGTCACACAGTCGACTCAGCTTCATTAAAGCCCAGCTTACACATAGCCACAAACCACACCTTAAAATTGTATGCTCTAATATTTCGCACAAAACACTGAATAGAGAACTGTTTCAATAAAAAAATGAAAGTTACCTCTCGAGGATTCAATTCTCCGGTGATAATTTTAATGATAAGTATTTCTTATTAGAATTTTTAACTGAAAATTAATGGAAAACAAAAATTACGATTCCGCGAACAACGTACAAATGGGACACAACAGAACGAGTCCAAAAAGAAGAATGAGTGAAAGAAAGATAAGAAATTGAAAAATCAAATTGAGTAAAAGAAAATGAATGCGTTATTGAATTGAGGAATTTATGCGCCAAGGAACTGGCATAAAAATGCAAAATAATGAGTTTGAGTAGTTTACGCGGTGTTTCCTTGATTTACGTTAAACGTATTTATTTCAAATTTAAATTACTGAGATATATATAAGCAATGATGAGTTAACGTTAATATCAGAACCTGCATTTTTATTATATTTTTGTTTTAATTTTTAACAGATGTTTCCAATAGTTCATATGCTAAATCATGTGGGATATTCACTTATGCCGACTAATTTAATTTGTTTTATTACAATGTGCCTGTGTAGTTTTAATTCTCAAACAATTTTCCAATGATCCATTTGCTTAATCATATCATGACAAAGGCAATACTGCAACTGAATAGGGTCGAAACGCCTACTCTCCAGCGTCTTTAAGTTGTGTAGCACTTTAGGGGCGTACACCCGACTTGCATCGCAAAACTCTAAATGTTGTATATTCTTGCTATCCAGCCAACCATAATACTGATTCGTATATCGTGGTACACAAAAAATGTCTCGAGCAAAATAGTTTGTAATTTTATCTAATTCATTTTCATAATGCCTGACCTCTGGTGTGTCGCAGCTTTCCAAATGTTCGTATTTCGAATAGAATTTCTCAGTCAAAGGCAGTTCTCTGTAGTTTGGTTTGAATTTATGACAATCGCCTTCATCTACAGTGCCTTGACAACGGAAATTCGGCTTACATTTGGGATTATTATGCAGCTCGACTCGCACAGTTAACTTATTTGGGGGATAATTTATAGCGAATTTGTTTATCTGAAGAACAAAAAACCAAACAAAAACATGTTAGCAGGAAAGGCACTAAAGAATGAACTTCTTGATATTTTAATCTTTTCATCTAACCTGGTTGGTTGATTCAGGCTCAGTGCACGAGTATAGATTGTCCTTGCTTGGGCACTTTTTGACGCCCCCTAACATACGGCAGCATACGCTCATAGGATCACAACGCTTCTTTTCGTTAAAATAGCTAGGTAGAGGACTGGAAATGCACTTAATAGCTTCTGCCAATTTCTCATCCCGCGTCATCTCCTTCTTTTTACAAAGCTGGCATGGCGTTTCTTTCCCTCCTTTGTTGTCCATTTTTACACAAATTCCACACCCCTTTGGTGTCTCATCTTTACTATCGCCATATTTGTATTGAATATTCACATTGTGGTTGCAGAATGTATCAAGAGTTAATGGTTTCCGGTTAGGTCTATCACATGGCTGGGCTGGCTGCTTGGTAGCAACAACTCTGCGACATTCTTTCGCCACTTCATTGGCAAGCAAGTTAAATTGTGTATCATTGATATCTGATTCGAGGCACTGCATAATTTAGATTGAAAAAATATATAGATTTTTTTATTTTTTTTTAAATTACTTTTTTAAGTTATACAATTTTATTAATTTGAAAGGAAAATAAAACCTTGTCATTATTATGTTTCCAATACATTCTTAAAAGTTGCTCGGTTCTCTGCTATAATTATGAGTAATTTCGTAGTAATATTTCACCGTTCATCAAAATTAGTTTAATTTTTTATTGAAACAGAAAATCGGTCATATAATTATAAGCATAGAAAAAAGCTATAGTCATACATTTTAGGGTCAAAGTGGTTATTTTTGTTTCGAGTCAAAGTGATTAATTTTTTTTTTTGTGTTTTGTAAAAAACCGTATACGTCAATTTTTGATAGAAATATTCGAATACTATTGCTATTTCTTTATGAATATCATTGTGCCCATATGTTCAAGCCCTTTATCGGTTTCTCTTTGAAACCTCGTACTAATACATCTGCTTCCCACCAAGAAGGCGACGGTTGTATTTCTTTCTTGCCCGCAAAATTACTGTTTTTTGACTGAGCATCATTTAAATTAAGGCTAATTATACCATCGAATATTTCCAACTCTTTACAACAATTTAAAGTTAGTCCACCATTAATTAATGGAAACGGTGAATGTTGCAAATGAAAATGGATATCCTTACAACTTGGCGGCAACTGCGAGACATCTTTAGCCATTAACTGTGCCTTCGCATTTGTTTCCCTTAAAAGGCCTGGCTCAGACAATATTTCCAGCTCGAGATACAGATTGGTTGGATATAGATTATGTGAAAAAATGTTGTAAAGACTTTCGTTGGTGAGAAGCGAACTGTAAAAACAAAATATCAGCGTTGCTTTTGGATAATTAAGAAATATAATTTCCACTCACATTAAGGTTTGATTAAGGCGATCGTGTGGAATGCGGTGTTGGCTGTGAAAGTGAAGTCGAGATATGGAATCAATTGGTATGTGTATGGTGTAGGCTTCTTTTGCTGTAAATGTCGTAGGTCCAAAAAGAAATCTTAAACGTCGAACAATGTTTTTGTCAAATAACTTTTGTATAAGCTGTTGGAATAGGTATTATCAAACAATAATTGTTTTAGTATTTTAAATTTCAAGGCGTCTTACCTCACGCATTGCACTTATAGATTCTTTCGTTTGTGTAGCCTGTTTCCGTTGCTGATCCAACTGATAGGTGTGTAGGGTACTTGCACATGTTTTGTCTCTTGTAACTGCTTTCAAAGTGGCACCAGTACAGCCTTCAGTTTCTTCTGTCCACAATCCCACATAGTATTTATAAGTCTTGTATACAAATGGAATTTGATTTCGTTGGAAGAGTAGGAATTCAAGAATAGCGTTCACAACATCGGCAGTGGAACCGGCTGTTAGAACATCTACTTCGATGTTGAGATCAAGTTTTTTAGTTGGCGGCATTTCTTTTGTGCCCAATCAAAATTTGTAAAATAATACTTTTTTAAACCAGCGACAAACAAGCTGCAAAAATAAACGGCACTGCCAAGCAGAAAGGCAAAAGGGATAAAAAAAAATATTGCCAAGTTTCTTTGAAATAATATCCTGCACAGTGAATTCATAGAAGGTGCCTTCGCTAGAGCAACGTTATTAAAAATTTACATCGATTTGGTAGTTTGATGGTCAAAATTTGAATAATGCAAACAAATAAAAACGCCATTTACTTAAATTTCACAAACAAGCAATGTTTGTTTTCTATTGGCAGAACTTCAGCCGTTGTTGCAGCTATTATCGATCAACTTTTCATTCATGACGTCACTCTCACTTGTTCAATTGGTCGTCTGACATGTTCTATTCCACTTCAGTACGAATACTATATTGGAAGAGTTTTAGTAACCAATTAAAATAACTGAATATTTAAAAGTAAAAGCTTGTAAAAAGTTTTGTAACCAATGCAAATGTGCAAATTTTATACCGTTGTCTATAAAAATTACGTCATTGTGATCTTAGTCGTACGGTTGTCAGGTCATATTATTAATGATTTCATTATATTTTTGTCTGTTTTTCGCTGCTGCTGTTAGTTCGCCGATTGTTTTGAGGCCTGTCCACTCTTCGATGTTGTCTAGCCATGTCATTTTCTTCCTACCAATTCCTCTTTGTCCTTCAATTTTTCCTTGCATCAGCAGTTTTAAAATATCATACTTGTAACCTCTTGTTATGTGTCCGAAATAAGCGACTTTCTTCCTTTTTATGTCCGTAAGCATGTTCCTAGCGGTTTGCATTCTATTTAGCACTACGTCATTTGATATTTTGTCATTCCAGCTTATTTTCAACATTTTTCTGTAACACCACATTTCGAAAGATTCTAGTCGGTGTATGCTTACGGCTTTCAGTGTCCAGGCCTCGCATCCATATAAGAGTGTTGACCATACATAACATTTTAAAAATCTTGTCTTTAACCCGTTTGGTATGTCCCGGCGTGTCAGTATCTTTTTGATCTTCATGAAGGCTGTTCTAGCCATTTCGATTCTGCCTCTTATCTCCTGATCATGGTCCCATTGGTCATTCAGCCATACACCCAAATACCTGAAACGTTTTACTCTTTCTATTGTTTTGCCACCTATGGTTAGTCTCGCATAGGAATACTCTCTGCTGCTTTTATTTAGAAAGATGCCAATGAAGATAACATAAAAAAATGTACACATTTCTAAAAGGCACCGACCTACTCTGTCGTATCTGATCTAACACACATCACCAGCCAGCCGAAAGACTCTGCTGCTAGCGCTACGTTTGCTTCAGTTTACTAATAATTTAATTATCATGTAAGCTTTTAAAAATAAAAAATAAATAAAAATCAAATTTTTTTATGTCATGCATATTTTCCCGATGTTGTACAATACAAAACGCGGTTGATCCGATTTTACACATTCCTTGTTTATTGGCATACCATTTCTCTCACTGTTCAAAATTTTGCCGATTAATGCTTACTTTGAAACACTTTTTCTTGACCAATCGAGCAATTTGGATCGCTTCGATTGAATTGCCGATCTCCACAAAAACGGGTTACTGATTTTAAAACCTGCCACTGCACCATTGTATTTTGGGAATAACCTTGAAAGTTCCAAGAATGATGGAATAAGATATTAAGATATTGCGTCTTTCGAATTCGCCTTGTGAAAACCCCCATAATTTTACAGATGTAAGCACATTATTAAATGTAAATATTTTATTATTATATTAATGAGAATACCATTTCTTTCCTCCCAAAACGTATATTCTACTTTTTGTTATTGAAAGCAAGAAAAAAATCATAAAGAATGCTATTCTTAGAGGCAGTTACTTGATACTAATCGCGAACCAAGGCGAATTTATTATAGGTGACAGCAACCACATATAAGTAAACCCCTACATGTATTTGTTGTTGCCTTTGGTACAAGCATCAAGTCAAAATTCAATACAATGTAAACATACCAATACATACAAACAAATCAAATCATTTTGACGTAAGCCATATTTACGGCGAAAAATTCAGCTGGGTGAATGCTGTCACCTATAATAAATCCACCTTGTCGCGAACGATTGTGATATTCTATCATTCTGAGATGATTTGGTAATTCCATAACAACCTGCCATCTGCCTTTTTTTATTAAAATCCAAATCATCTAGATGTGGCAGCTCTATTTATCACTTGTTCGCTTGTTTCGTGCTGTTGATTTCAAAACTTTTTGTCCTACGATTTGCATAATTCCACATAAACTGATCTGGTCAGCTTCGGAAATACATTACATTATTTAATTAACAATGGAAAATAAACCAACGGTGCTTGTATTAGGTGGTGAGTTATTAAAGAAGTATTGTTGTATTGTGAAATTCTGACCCGCGTTTGAGGTGTAGGTCTGATATACATTGGTCCCTATAATTGAATGAAAAGTTTTAAAATAATTACTTTTTTGTTTTGTATTTGCATCGTATTTTCTGTAATGCTATCGCCCAACTAAAAATAGGGTGTGGATTTATCGGACGTAATATAGTTGCTTATCTGGTTGAAAATGACTTGGCGGAGGAAATACGTGTGGTGGACAAGACTCCACCACAAATGGCGTGGCTAAACGAGCGCCACTCTCAGGCATTTGATAACAAGAAAGTGGAGTTTTGCAGCGCTAATCTCATCAATGCCGGTTAGTATTATACTATATATTGTATTTCCACTTCTTGCTTATTGTGAGTCATACTATGTGTGAGCAGCCCACACAATTTGTATGCACGTCGCGCAAAATTCTTTGCGTTGACTTGTGTGTACAATTTGACTTGCAACAAACTTTATTATTCTTTTGAAATTGCATATTTTCAACAAACTTGTTTCCTATTTGTAGCTTCCTGTAAAAATGCTTTCGCCCCACACCCAACCACAGGGCGAACGTGGGACTTCGTATTTAACTGCGCAGCTGAAACGCGTCCGAATCAAACTGAAGCTGTCTATAAGGAAGGGATTCTTAAATTAAGTATGAATTGTGCCAATGAAGCAGCGAACATAAAAGTGAAGAGATTTGTAGAGCTAAGTTCCGGGTGTGTCAACAGTTCGGAAAAGATTCCGCAGAGGGAAGATTGTAAGCATGAGGCGTGGACGTGTGTGGCTAAGCAAAAGTTGAAGGTCGAACGTGAACTAGAAACGCTAAGTGATGCTTTGCCGTACACTATTGTACGCCTGCCGATCGTCTACGGTTTAGGCGATAAACGCTATTTAAGTGAGTAACACTACGAACTTGCGATAATGCGAGTGTTTTATCTTTTTTGTGTTGCTTTCCTTCCAGTGCCTCGCATTATCGTAGCTGCAATATATAAGTATTTAAATGAATGTATGAAGTTGCTGTGGAATGATTCCATGCGACTTAATACTGTGCATGTTGACGATGTGTGCGCAGCTTTGTGGTTTTTGGCACAAAATCCAGCTGCAATAGGTGAAGTATACAACATCGTCGATGATGCTAATTCAACACAAGGAACTATAAGTGATATTTTGTCTGACATATTCTCAATAAACGTTGACTACTTCGGCATTGTCATGTCCAACTTAACAAAGGTACTTGTAATTGGTTCCTGATTTTGACAATTTTGTATGTATTTAAATCAACGTTTTTTTTGTTACAGTTAAGCTTATCAGATACGGTTAGTGATGTAAACGATAAACATATGACTCCCTGGGCAGAAATTTGTCAAAAGAATGAAATAAATAATACACCTCTTACGCCATACTTGGACGAAGAACAACTGTATCATAAGCATTTGTATTTGGATAATACAAAATTAAAGACTTTGGGATATGTGTTGAAAGTGCCAAAATTAATGCGTGAACATGTTATTGAAATTATCGAAGACTATGTAAAGCAAAAGTTATTTCCAAAATCTCTGATGATCTGAACTTTAGCTCCACAAACTTTGGTACTTAAGGAAACAACATTTAAGAAAGACATGACTCAACTCAGTTAAAATACGTAAAATGTTTTCATAGCAACTAAGGTAAAAGATGTATTTTTTTTTTTTGAAAAACAAAAAACTATTGAAAGTGGATATTAATGTAACACAACTCAAAAAGTTGTATTTTCTAAGATAATAATGCTTATTTTTTGTGCATTATTGTACGCCGCTGATATTTTCTAAAGTGTACTTATAGTATTACTGCATAGTAAGTTAGGGAATTCGAATTTTGAAAACGAATTTTAATGTTTTTACGTATGTATTCGTATTTACACAAATAATTGGTGTCTTAAGACGATTTTTATGTAAAGGATATTCTACGAAATACAATTACATACTTTGTCATATATATGTGCCAAAATAAATATTATGGAAAAATAAGCTGATTGTTTTTCATTCGATTAAAAATATACATACATGTACGTTCGAAAAACCATTATGGGTGGAATAAGACAATTTTACTTTCTTTACATTGCTTAGTCCTTTCGTTAGATACGCTGGACTAACACTAGAAGAAGAATTTTACAATATTTTGTTGATAAACAACAATTATATCTGAATAGGTGAGCGCCAAGACTTCTCTGGGCATTTTATAATCTACATGAGATTAGATTATATCACAATCTACATACCCAATTTTCTTTCTGTTAAACAGCTTTAACAGCTCAATTATTGTTAGCAGCATCAACTTCTGACTTAGGCACAAATAAAGAGATTACAGGATGTTAATCTGCAATATCTTTGGTGGTCATGTGGTAGGTGGGATTTCTTTTGTAAAAACTGTATATCGTCTATATTTTTTGCCAACAAACGCATGAGGAAAACGAATCATTGTTCTATATTGTTGTTGTTGGAGCAGCATAAATATTCCCCATATATCTATAGAGAATGCTGCTAAAGTGATAGTCTTTGTCCGGATATAAATCCGAGTCGTTCCGCCTGTCGTGGGTTCTACATTGGCGGTTATTCTACGGTCGTTTTCTTTGAAAAAACTCGGCGATGAATATAGCTCACCATACAATAATTTTATCTGTACTCTATTAAGTAATCTATTTTAGTAGTTTCGAGTGCACTTGAATCTCTACAAATTGTGCAATTCTGTTTGTTTACATAACCCTTAACCAAAAATGGACGTTAAAAAAAATAAATCAGCATTAATTTGTTTTTGTTTTGTGCTGTTGTCGGTTGGCTGCAGTTCATAAACCAATTGAACCTTGTAAAGGCGTAAGCTAAAATCTTTACTTAAAATTTTCCAATTTGTCGTTTGAGAAAGTCTCAATTATAGAAGGATTTGGAGTCGTCAATTTTTTATTTGTTTAATGTTGTAATATCACTAGTTATGAATTCTGCCTTAATTTCTCTCAGTATTCACAATTCGTCAGTGATTTTGATAAAACAATTTGATAATTTCGAAACGTCACCCTGCGGCGCATAAGTCACATAAGAAGTGCTAAGCCATAAAATGCAAATCACTTAAAATTTGTTCATCCCATTAATTCATTTAACGTTGCCACCTCCGCACGAGATATTTTAAACACTTTGTTTGAGATTTTTATGTATAATTTGCTTTTATTTTATATGTAGATTAAAATGTTACAGCGATACAGCTCAATCGTCTACATGTCCCATTCTCTTTCAATTTACAATAAAATGCATTGCTTCACTTTTTAAAACTTAAATTTAAACATCAACACAAGACTATTAAAAAAACGGAAGTAAACATGAATTAAGTTTAATACAGCGTCATTGGATGATTCTTAGTTTGTGAAATAAATTACAGCAATTATATTTAACATCAAAATGAAGGGCGTGCCTTTGATTGTGTGTCAATATAACGCCGCTTAGCACCATAAGGTGACAAATGATGTCAATGATATATTGGGAGCGACTCACGTTCACTTTCACACATACTTGTGGATACCTATGCAGTACTGTTCACTTTGTGTGCATGTATGTATGTTAATTTCACTTAAGACGAATGGCAGCACGTTGATTTTTTCTATATCCGTTACAAATAATTAAAAGTGAAATATTGTAGTCTGAAATTGATGATTCGAATACCGTTACAAAGAATCACATTGAATAAATTTTATGTTCGTTTTTATAATCGCGAATGCTGTGTCTAACTTTTTTTTGCTTTAAATGGGTGTGAGTGAATGTGTTTATTATATTTATTTATTTTGTAATTCAATTAATATTTAAATGGTGTGCCTCCGCTTTTCTCTTTTTATTCGACTCGATGCTTAATATTAATTAAGTGATATTGCGTCGCGTCGGTTGAATTTCATAGCGCTTAGAAAGCCAAGCCAGCATCGCGGTATGTAGTGAATATCTTCTCAATGGAATTCACATAGGCGGCGGTTCTCAAATCCAGACCCAAATTATATTTCATGGCGGTCTTCATGATGGCACGCGCCGAACGCTCCATAGTGTAGTCTAAACCGGAGTGTACGATATCCTTCTCAGAGGCACCGGAGATGCGTTTCTGGAATGCTTCGGATGGAGTGACTGGAATACGGCCACCGACACGACCGAAACGACGTTCCAGGGATTCTTGCACAGATTCTGTGTTGGTGAGAGAAAAAGAATGAAAAAGTTCAAAAATTAGTACAAAAGTGTAAATTTTAGTTGCTTGATATTTGATAGGATTTTAAAACACAAAAGCAAACAATGTATGCGGAATGCGGTGAAAAGAAGTCATATAGAGGCTAGAAAAACATGGTTAAATTAAAAAAAAAATTAGTTCATTTTATATATATGTACATATGTAAGCATGTAAGTAGTAATTTTCATGACAAATTAAAAGTGCAAAAATTAGTTAGTTTAAATTTAGGGTTTGTTTTTTTTTCTTTTGGACAAAACATGCCTATATAAAACAGGTTTGGGAAAAGGGTAGCTAAAGTGTGTATCGTTTTTGGTGTATCAAGCAGTTCTTTTACAAACATACGTAGGTATGTAGTTACATACAAACTAAAGTAGGCACAAACATATTGGATTAAGAGTCTATGTAGTAGTCAAAGGAGCTTGGTAATATTGAAATTTCCGTACTACAAATACCGCGACATATAAAACATTTACAAGTTAGCATATAACAAAAAAAAAATTGCAAACAGAATAGAGAAAGAGAATGAGCTCGTAATATGAGATGATGCAAAGATTAAAAAGAAGAACTGTACCGTCTAAAACAAATCTTTCAATGGATTGTTGGACTGAGGCTAAAGTCGTAATAGAAGAACGGAAAAAGAAAAACACAAATTACTTATTGATGAAAAGTTGGATAATTTTCTTTAAGATTTTTAGATTCGTTTAAATTATTTCCTATTTAATATGTGTTATCGGCGCTGTGAAATGAATATTATGGATAGTAAAGTTTATGTGGCGTGACAAATAGCAACTAAATAGAAAGCATTTAAATCAGGAAATCAGTTTTGATGATTTTGAATAGAATTTAGGCAAAGATTTTGGTAAACTAAAATGAATTTAAATTCCACTCTAAGCGTAAAAATCAAATATTATTAATCGGCAAATTGAATGCAAATGGCATTTTACCATTTTTATGATTTTCAAAATTCATATGTTTAATACGCATTCGAGTTTCAACTGTAACCCGTAACATGGAATAAATAATTTATAACATAATAATAAATATAACCTTAAAATTAAATGAACATGGAATTTTGAATAGCATTAACACCTTATTAATATAGATCAATCAATCATAGGTGAGTGTGCGCACTGATTTGGAAAGTATAGAGAAAGAAATATACAACAATAATATATGAAAATCAATCAATTTTTAATTGAAATTAATGAGAGCAATGCAAAAATGCCGGTCATTACTGCACAAGCATAAGGAGCAATCGTGCAAGCACGCTAGCATTAGAAGTAGCCGTATGCCTTGCTCTGTGTGGATGTGTCTTTGTTTTTTTTTTTTTCTTAGTAATGCCGTGGCATAAATATAATTAAAAGGTTCATAAATTGAAAATATTTCAAAAAATAAATCAGAATAACCAGTCACGTGGTACTTACCCAGAAGATGGTAGTTGGATTCACGTTCATATTTGAATGTCAGACGACCGTATGAGACGTGGTTCAAGTTTTTCAGCCATTCGAAGAATGAGACGGTCACACCACCGGCGTTAATGTACAAATCGGGAATGACTAAAATGTTGCGCTCGATCAGAATCTTATCGGCTGCAGGGGTAGTTGGACCGTTGGCGGCCTCGGCAATGATCTAAAAAGCAGAGGGAAATTTTGTTATATTCAAGTATAGAAATACAATAAAAAAAACTCCGATTAACGAAATAGAATGTAAAATAGTTCAAGGGGTTAGGGGTAGTCAGAATTTTCAAAAAAATGGATTTTTTGTTTTTTGCATTTTCTTAAAGTATAATATCTTAAAAATATTGTGTGAAAATTTGAAGTGAATCCGACAAATACTTTTCGAGTTATTCAACAATTAACAAAGGGCGCTCGGGCGCTCCGGCCTCTACATAAATCGATAGCAAAACTTTAAATGCGTTTTTTTCAAACAATTTTTTTTTAAATTGGTGATCACTGTAACTTAAAAACCGCTTGATAGATTTCAATAAAACTTATACTGCTTTTGAAAACATAAAAAACTCATGCCTGATGGATTTTTTTTTTAATTTCGATTTTTTTTTAACATACAAATATTTGATTTTTTCCAACTTCAATTTAATACTTAAACTTTAATTTTAGTAAATATTATATTTACAGCCGTTACTTTTTATTTTATGCGCTTGAATATATTTGCTGTGATAACAATCATTGAAATTCATGGTGAAAAGAACTCAGAAAGTATGACCAACAACAAAGCGTTAACCGGCTCTCAGCGAATTTGAAAGAATCAGCCAATTGGCTGCCATCACCGGTGTAATGATTGTGTCACTAAGATTGTGTTTGTGATATAAAAAAAATCAACACTGCCTTCACTTATGTTACTTCGTTGCAATCTCAACAACGACTTATTGGACGAGTGTATGAATGAGCGGGCAGAATTCGGCTGCTGACTACCGGGTGACATGGCAGCCTGGTAATTTATCATCCTTCATTAAAATTAGTTAAGTTCGTTACTTAAGAACAATTCGGTAATCGTCCTAAATTTTGAGAATTGTTTTCTGTTTTACATTGAAACTGGTAAGTAAAATATAAAGTATCTGGAGTATTCTTGCAGCACTTTACATTAGTTGAAACGTTTCAATAATGTCGTTAGGGGAAAAATGCTCTTCGAAAAGCCATCATTGAATTGCAAAAGACCGGATTATCCTGCAGTGCTCTTTCAACACATTTAAACGATTCAAAAACTATGATTTTTAATGCTTCGAAATATTTTTCTAAGTATAAACAAGCTGACAACGTTCCCATAAAAAATAAAGCGCGAAATACTACTAGCCAGATCTAGATGGTCAAAACAGAATTCCAGGAAGCGTACTACTGACATCGATCGAGAAATTTTGAAAGCCATGAAAAGAACAGTTGCGCTTCGATTGGCAGCAGTAGGGCTTAACGGTCAATTGACACGGAAGCAGCCATTGGAAACAGCATCGCAACGACAACGCCGAATTGAGTTTGCTCGGGAGGACATATCCTGGACTCAAAATCAGGATTTTCAACAAAATATTCATGTATACTTTTCTATTTCGCCGGCATTTTTTATGATTTGATTAGTAGTTGCTTCGTTCTTAAATAATTTTCTCAAAGGAATTTCGCTTTGTATTAACATTTACACATGAAGAAAAAAAAGTTTGTTTTTAGAAAAAAGACCAATACAAATTGAAAACAAAAAATGCTTTGTCTTTTTTCAAACGAACTGTACTAATTTAATGAAAAATTCTAATAAATAAGTAAAAATGGCCTAAGACACAAATTAGCTTCTAATTCGAAATATGCAAAGTGTTCCAAAGTAAACCGTCTTTTATTAAATGACAAAGACAGCAAACCCAATTCAATTTGTTTCATATAAACTTGTCCTGATTTATAAGGTCTAAAAGGATTTTAAAAGAGTGTTTTAGATCTTCGTTCGAGACGTATTTTACTTTTTTCTTTGACCTCTACGTCAACTAAAAGATTTCCTTTATTGGCATATGCATTTTTTTCAAGCAGTAAAAGTTGCTTGGTTGCGAAAATACGGAGCAGTCAACAAAATCTGATTTTTAATCAAAAGATCGGTTACAAGTGCCGATATTCTGCTCAAATGGTTAGTTAAAATGAGACATTGATTTTGATGTGGATAATTTTGAGATGCTCCATTTCAACTTGATAAAAATTTTGACTGGGCTTTCAAATCTTAATATATATTCATTCAATTTTGGCAGTACTTCAGTGAATAATCTACCTTTCCGAAGCCATTGCTCGCATTCAAAACTTGTTTTTTTTAAATCCTGCTTACTTTGGAACACATATATGTACTTGTATAAATGTATAATATATATACTTTCGAGTCTGCATTTTCAAAAGCTCACACTTGAGCAGTTTTTCTCACCTTAGCTTGGATTTTGTGCGCATTCTCGCTGGTGATGACCTTCTCAACAGCAGCAGGCACGAAGATGTCGCAAGGTTCGAACATCAAGTTTTCACCCTCGTAGGCCTTAGCGCCTGGATAACCAACAATAGTGCCGTGTTCGTTCTTATAGTCTTCCAATTCCTATAAAGGAAAGCAATCATTTATTGTTTCCATGTAAAATAATGTATCTGATCTATTATACGAACCTTGGGGTCAATACCCTCAGAATTGTAGATGGAGCCATCGTGCTCAACGATACCGACACAGGTGGCGCCAGCACGTGTCAAGTAACGGCAAGTATGCAGACCGACATTACCGAAACCTTGTACAATGAAAGTCTTGCCACCCCAGCCGGGAGTGGTACCTGCATTGAAAACAATATTTTAGTTATCTATTAATCACAATTGATGCGTGCACATAAATCACAACTTATCCGTGCACATGCTTACCAATCATGCTCATGTAGTTTGCTTCATTGATAAAGTTTTCCAGACCGTGGAAAACACCACGACCTGTCGCTGATACACGCCCATGGATACCGCCCTGGTTGATGGGCTTACCAGTTACACAAGCGTGTGCGTTAATATCTAAATGGCCAATGGTTTTGGCGTATGTATCGGCAATCCATGACATTTCACGTTCTCCAGTACCCATATCTGGGGCTGGTACATCAACACCGGGTCCAATGAAGCCCTTCTTTGCCAATTCAAGGGTAAAACGGCGGGTAATCTTTTCCAATTCATGTTCGGAGTATTCTTTAGGATTTATCTTGAGACCAGCCTTGGCGCCACCGAATGGTACATCGACACAGGCGCACTTGAAAGTCATCAGAGCAGACAAGGCTTTGACTTCATCACGTGAAACATCCAAAGAGAAACGAATACCTATCAAATAAAAATGAGAAAAACGAAAATTATATTAATAATAAGTAAAACATTTATGTATTTATATGTATAAATAAATGGTTTTAAGAGAAAAATGAATGCAAGCTGATATATACAAGGTGAAGTCCAAAATAAACAAGACTGGTGTCATAAAAATGTTTTTGATGGCGCCATCTTTTAATGAGTTAGTGCGTTGGAAGTCACATACCTGGCTGACTTCCAGTGAAAACTTGGTGACATTCGTTTCAGTGGAAGCGAAGTTATTGCGCCTAAAGTGTCAGTATGTTTCTGTCAACGGTACAAAAATGAGTTTCGAACAAAGAGCTAATATCAAATTTTATTTTAAAATCGGTATAATGTTTACCAAAACATTTGAATTGATGAAAAAGTTTATGGCGATGCTTGTCTATCTCGTGCCAGAGTTCATGAGTGGTTTACACGTTTCAGAGATAGTTGAGAGGACATAAATGACAATGAACACACGGGCCGCCCAAAATCAGTAATCACCGACAACTCCATCGATATTGTTTGTAAAGAACGATGCACAAAATCGGTCAAAATTGGCCCGACTGGGGATTGTAAAAGATCATCATTTTCTGACAGCTTTGACCTCGCTGAATCGAAAAATGACACTTAGAATGTTGTAAACCCTGGGGAAAGTGTTGAAAAACCACCCTCATCCCTTAATCTCAAATTATGAATATAAACTGTAAAACATTTTAATACAAAAATAGCACGAGTTTTATTCTCATATATTATTTAATTTTATAAGCAATTATAAGTAAAAAGATGTAAAATCAGATACACCTTTATCAGTTTTAAAAAACCACCCCTCTGCACCCTTACATTGAGTGAAGTAATTATCTATTGTTTTAATCATTTTTTTCATCCCAAGATTATTGTCATTAATAATATTTTTTCTCTCAAGCGATCTGATAATTACCCCATTGAATTTTAATACCCCCTGGTATTTTTGAAACCACCCCTATTATATCATCCTTCTTACAAAATACAATCAAAAGTGTTCAAAAAGCCGAAAGTTGTTTCTTTTTCTAATTCTTATAATCTTTGTCCTATATGAATGTTAAAAAGACTCTAGTAAACTTCAAAAACCCCACACTAAAAAAACTCACCCCCTTTACACCCCTTATATAAAAATAAATCATTAAAATTCCCAAAAAAAGGGTAAGAAATCTATTCTTTTTTGCTTTCGTTACTTACTTCTTGACCTTATTTCAAAAACATTCTAATCAATTTAAGGAGCACCTGATGGTTTTGCTAAAAAAATTGACAATATTAACACTATTTTTTTATTAGTATATAAGTTTTGACTATTACTTATTTTTTAAGGGATGTAAAAAAGGTTGTTTTTTAAGCCATCAGGTGCTCCTTAAATTGATTAGAATGTTTTTGAAATAAGGTCAAGAAGCAAGTAACGAAAGCAAAAAAGAATAGATTTCTTACGCTTTTTTGGGAATTTTAATGATTTATTTTTATATAAGGGGGTAAAGGGGGTGAGTTTTTTTAGTATGGGGTTTTTGAAGTTTTGAAGTTTACTAGAGTCTTTTTAACATTCATATAGGACAAAGATTATATGAATTAGAAAAAGAAACAACTTTCGGCTTTTTGAACACTTTTGATTGTATTTTGTAAGAAGGATATAATAGGGGTGGTTTCAAAAATACCAGGGGGTATTAAAATTCAATGGGGTAATTATCAGATCGCTTGAGAGAAAAAATATTATTAATGACAATAATCTTGGGATGAAAAAAATGATTAAAACAATAGATAATTACTTCACTCAATGTAAGGGTGCAGAGGGGTGGTTTTTTAAAACTGATAAAGGTGTATCTGATTTTACATCTTTTTACTTATAATTGCTTATAAAATTAAATAATATATGAGAATAAAACTCGTGCTATTTTTGTATTAAAATGTTTTACAGTTTATATTCATATTTTGAGATTAAGGGATGAGGGTGGTTTTTCAACACTTTCCCCAGGGTTTACAACATTCTAAGTGTCATTTTTCGATTCAGCGAGGTCAAAGCTGTCAGAAAATGATGATCTTTTACAATCCCCAGTCGGGCCAATCATTTTGACCGATTTTGTGCATCGTTCTTTATCAAAAATGAACCGAAATCATCGTTAAAATTCATGGAATCGAATTTGAATATCTCCAAAGCATCGATTTATCGCATTTTAGCTGATCATTTGGGCTTACGAGAAAATACGAGAACTTCCTTTAAACTGGTGAAGAAACGTGGTGTTTCCAACATGAACCTGAAACCAATGGTTAAAGTGCCGAATAAAAGGCCCCAGACGAGCCACTACCAAATAAATCGCGTTTGGAGAAGTCAAAAATCATGCTCATCGATGCTCATTTGTTTTTACGATTCCAAGGAAATTGTCCACTTGGAGATTAATATCCGATCTAGAACTATTTAAAAATATAAAGGACCTAGCGAAAATTCGTGCTTTATTTCAAAACTGTGTGTGCCGACGAGCATCTTCCGTTCTGTGGCGACGAAGGCATTGCACCTACAAATAGTACTCTGAAAACTCGGTGCCACTATTGCAAAAGAAACATACTGTCAGCGTCAAAAGAAAGTGTATGCCACATTTTAGATTATTTCTTTTTTCATTTATTTTATAATTTCAATTATTACTAGGTTGGGGGAAAAAGAAACCCATATTTTCGCGGTAGATGGCTGTACTGATCGATATCTCGTAAAGTATCGATCGAACAATTTAAAGTTTGAAGGTGACATTTCACACTAAAAAAATAACGAAGTTGACCGAAATGTTAGTAGTCGTAGCATCGCCCAGGAGCTAAAGATTGACAATAAAACAGGTTTAAACCACTTTGCTGGATTCACAAAGAAGCTCAATGTTGGGGTGACACCCCAATTAACACCAAAAAACATGATGAATCGAATTTCCATCTGTGAAGACTTGGCCAAACGGAATGAAATCGACCAATTTCATCCAAATGGGTCACATACGACAATATCGTGCGAAAACGATCGTGGTCAAAGCGTGATGAAGCAGCTCAAACGGTGGCCAAACCAGTACTAACGGCCAGGAAGGTTATACTGTGTATTTGGTGGGACTGGAAAGAAATCATTTATTATGAGTTGCTTCCGCATGGACAAATACAAACTAAATTCAGATTTCTGCTGTCCACAACTCGACCGTTTGAAGCTTGTGATTGATCAGAAACGGTCATCAGGGCAACGCAAGGCCACACACGTCTGTAGCGAGTCGCCAAAAACTCCGAGAGTTTGGTTGGGAAGTTTTAATGCAGTCACCAAATAGTCCGGACCTGGCACCAAGCGATTACCACTCTACCTCGAATGCGGAGCATAGATAGATGCTTGGAATCATTTTTACGTCATACTTTAACTGAAAAATTCGACTTTTTTAGTTTCAGATGATTCTACGACGAATGCCGATTGGCACCGCAGAGCACCTCTCGAAAAACATATCTCCAAAAAAAACTCTGTCATGGGCTTATTTGTCAATATTTTAATATTAATATTTTTTAAAAACTTATTGAAAAGATGTACAATAACATGCAACTGATTTTATTAAAGTATCTTAAGCCATATTTCTGTAAAAAATTCAAAAAAAAAGTTTGTTTTTTTTTAGGGCTAAACCCTACCACCCCCTTAAGGGGTAACACCACTGTAGAAATTTCAAAAAATTGATTTTTTTTTTATAAGCTTAAAAAATTCTTTGAACCTTTTAAAATACAGAAAAAAAATTTTTATACGTTACCGGAGTTTATTTCATAAATATTTTAAGCTTTTAACCAAGCGTTAGTGACTGCTACCTAACGACTTCTCCAAATTTCCAAACTTTAAACGCGTTTATCTCAAAACACGTTTTCTGAAATTGGCACGCAGCATAACTCAAACAATTTTAAATATTTTTAATCAGGTTTTTCACTACGTCTGTATAATAACCTTCTTAAGAGAAGAGCGTAGGGGATTTTCGATAGATTAATTTAAACGATTGTTATAATTATTTAAGTGCCGTTTTTTTAGTCCAAAATAGAGTTTTTTCCTTCAAATGCTTGCCAATTCCACAAAAATAAATATTTTTTAAATCCCCTACGTGTTTCTCTAGCTATTCTTATCTAGATTAAGAAGAAAAAAATGTTTCTTTGTTCCAGATTAAAATTTGCACCCTCTGTGCTGCGTGCCGCGGAGCTCCTTCAAGAGAAACCACATTACAAAAATGTCTCCAATGCCGCCATTTTGTAAAATTTTTCGATCAAACTTTTTAGTTTTGTATTTTAGTATATAAGTAATAACTTCCCAAATCAGAGTGATTGTTTTCCCTTTCCTTCTATACAAAAAAAATCTTTAAAAATCGTGCTTATTTTACGCGTGTACAGTGGTGTTACCCCTTAAGAGAAGATAGTGAAAATCGATTAGTAGATAGTCGCCAATAAGTGGACCAAGACTTCTATGAGAGAAGCTACCTTTAAAATGGTAACAAATTATGCAACAAAACGGTGCATACTTGACCCAAATCGGATAATCCGATTAGTTTTAAATTTTACGCAAAAATCATGGATTTCTTTTTACCCAATAATAATATCGTAATATCCTAAACTCATAATCAGCCAACAAAATCTTGGCACTATACATATTTATATGTATATACGCAGACCGACATTACCGAAACCTTGCACAGTGAAAGTTTTGCCATCCCAGCCGGGGGTGGTAAATGCATAGGAAACAATATTTTGATCTATAAATACGAATACATACATATATATATGTACATATACCATGTACACATGTACGAAGCTGTAAACAAACATTAAAATTAGAAACAATTTTTTTTTTTAATTTTACATTGCATACCAGACATTAATCATATGGTTAAAAATTTACAGCGAGTATATACTAAGTGTATATGTACAGATAGTCCTCCTCATATATATGAAGCTAAATCGACTTCGCTTCGAAATACAAGGCATGGTCTTATACAGAGAAAACGTAATAGCCGCATACGTCTTGTTGGACGGAGTCCAATTAATTTCCTTTATATGTACCTATGTATGTGAGAACAGCTAGTGGGTCAAACACAAGAATAGTACCTTTGTCAAAAAAAAAAGGGAATTCAAGGTGTCGACGTCAAGTCTTAAGTGAAATAGTTGCAATCAACTGACAGCAGAAAAAAAGTTATAAGCCACAGGTGCCGTGCTCCGATGTAGAAATGCAATGCAGCAGCATGTGACGCTCGGCAACAGCCAGCAGGTAAGTTGCATAATATAATTTACTATATATGTAAGTATATGTATGTATGTATTGTATGCCATGCTACGTTTTATCCGTAAAATTCCTATCGCTATCGCGCGACCGACCGACCAACCGACATATGAATGGGAATATGGAATTTGTGTTGTGAAAAATAACACAGTGCGACATCAAAAATCAAACCGCACCGGACCTTTTTTTCTGAAAATATACCTATTCAATAGCAAAACCCTCGCTGGGTTTTTAAAAGTTAGCTCCATTTTTTTTTATTGCGTTTTGAAGTTTTCTATTTTCATGAGATTTTGGAGTTTTACCTGTACGCTAAATTTGACTTATAAATCGACCTTTGTTTGATTTAATCGATTTATTTTGTCATAGCTTGATGCAGAAATGTCGTACATGCACAAATAAACTTATTTTGAGAACAACCTATATCTCAATACACGATTTTGAATACCAAAATTTCGAAAAATTTTATGTTTTTACCATTTTTTACTTTTAAAAACCCAGCGAGGGTTTTGCAATTGAATAGGTATATTTTCAGAAAAAAAGGTCCGGTGCGGTTTGATTTTGATGACCCCAAAATTGTCGCACAGTGTAATAAGTAATAAAAGTGGAATTTAATTTAGGTTTAACATTTAAAAAAATGGGCGTGATTTTCAACTGATATAAATATTTTTTATGTTGGATCCAAATATGTTTTGGGCCAAAATGTGCATAAAGCTTTGACGAGTTTTATTAAATCGTTATCGTTATATTTGTGAAGCTGTAAAACCCGTAAAAATTTAAGAAAATATTAAAATTAAAAACAAACAAAAAAAAATTATTGAATTTTTGGCTTTAGAAATTTTAATAACAGAAGAATTTTTTATTGTCTTGCTTGAAAATTATTTTTTTTAAGAACTCTTTTTATAACACGGTAATTTTTTCCGGCAAATTAAAAGAGGGGTTTATAGTAAATGATATAAATTTTGTTTAATTGTATACGCACAACAGAAATAGCGGGAGGAGCTCGGTCAAACGCCCAAAGGGTGTAAGCGCCAATCTTATACAAGTATATCATATTCAGCATTGGCCAAAACCCTAGCACCCCTAGTGCATTTTTTGCAATTGCTGATTTTCTGATGAAATAAAAATTGTTTGCATTTTATTTTTCTTTATATTGGGTTTGCATCTAAGTAATTGCGGATTTCACTCATAGTGGCTTCAGTTGAATTTTTAGGTTTGCACACGTAGTACAAATGTAAAACACATTTGGTTATTTGATAGTTGGCAATTCAGCTGTCAATCAGTAAAAACAGTTTTTTGATCGGATCCGTAGTTTTCGTTTGGCTTTCGTTGAAAAATGGAAAATCGAAAGGAACATTTTCGTCATATTTTGCTTTTTTATTCCCTCAAAGGGAAAACCGCATCGCAAGCTCATAAAAAGTTAGGTACTGTTTATGGTGACGAAGCCTTAAAAGAACGGCAGTGTCAAAATTGGTTTGCCAACCTTCAGCAGAGAGTGAATGTGTATTCAGCTGCTGCAACGACTTGAAAATGAAAGTTTTTTTAACCGTATCGTTACTGGTGATGAAAAATGGGTCCTTTACAATAATCCTGTTCGCAAACGCCAATGGTTAGATAAAGATGAAACACCAGAACCGACCCCTAGAGATGGCCTTCACCCCAAGAAGATTCTCCTGTCTATTCGGTGGTATATGGCCGGTATTGTTTATTATGAACTTCTGGAACCAAACCAGACGATAACTGCTGATTATTATTCCCATCATTTTCGCATTTTTCACACCAAATCTGCTGAGATTGGCGTTTTATTTAACTGAACTGGCAATCTATCCTACAACCTTCAAACTACCAGACGATAACAAATTATATCAATATTATTACGATTTAGGTGCGATAATTCAAAACTGAAAGCAGAAGCAAATCGCAGTATTGCCCACCTGCAAAAAAGCCACTCACTAGATGCCTATTTTAAGATGCTTGCTTGCAAAAGTGGAAAACGAAAAGCGAAGCAGATGTGAGAAATCATACAAAGACGAACAAGGTGTCATACATTTAAAATTATTTATTTTCCATTTTACATATATAGGTATGTACACACAGTATGTATGTACATATAGTATGCACATACTCTTACGCGTGGGGAGCTCACAATCGAGAACTTCTATTTCATGAAGCTAACAAGAAAAAACACAAACAGTACGCAAATAATATTTATTTAAAAAAACAAAACAAAAAAATTCGCATGAAATATTTTTTTGACACTGGCAAAAAGTTCAAATAACAATTCGCCCAAACGTGATTTACCACCATCAGATAGTGACTGCTGATGATCTTTTGGCACCATCGAGAATCATTGTTGCTATGTTCTAGCATTAACAAGAAAAAATATATGTATGTATATAAATACTAACACTGCTATAAACATATATATTAAATATATAATATATACGTATATACATATATACACGCATACCCATATACACATGCATTTACTGAGTAAATTATAGTTTAAAGAGGGGCTCGCTTTTTTGGGGGTGTGTATGCGCCTTTTCCCCAACCGAAACGGGGAAAAGCTTCGGCTGAGATTGGCAATATCTCAGTGGGACAACGTTGAGTAATCTACATCCAAAAACAAATAAAGACATATTTTGAGAACATAAGTACGTATTTACATAAGTATGTATGTACATACCTATGTATAGACTACTGTGTATAAGTAGTGAGTACTAAGAACGCACGTACAGTTGTGCAGATGACGTTCCGTCGGTTGTGGTGCTAAGTTTTGTTAATGAACGAACAAGTTTGGTGGTCAGGTGACAAAGAATATACGAACTTCGAATAGAATTTTTAAACATGCATACGTATGTATGCCCTATTAACGTGTGAATAATAAAGAAAATCCACATACTAGCATATAAATATATTTATTTGCTTAAAGATTAGATATCGGGATGCGAAGTTGGAATTGGTACAATTTTAAAGTAAATTACAAAGCGTGAATGCTAAACGTTTTACATATATGTGGCGGCGTGCATACGTAGGTACATAAATATATAGTTTGTGGTCAACGTTCAAAATTATTGATGTTTTCAGAACTTTGCTAACAGTCGATATTAGGGCATAAAATCTAATTGGACTTGTTGCTATGATAATGACTAGCGTAGTAAAAAAAAAAAATAAATAAACTGGTTTTTTTAAATATCACGTTTTCATAAACGAACTAAAAAGTAGGAAATAAAATTTCCTAGACTCATAGAATTAGTATCGATACCGTTTGAGTATAAAACTTTAACAATAGTCAATATAAATAATTTATGAGACTTAAAATGAAAACAAGACTGCGGAACATGTGCTTTAGATGAAAAGAATTTCTCAACATCATATGGAAAAAATTTTGACACGTTTTATAAATTGGATGGGCTATGAAACTGCATACCTAGAAGTAGTCTACAGAGTCTGGTTAAAAAGTTCAACGAGCTCAATGCTTGATGACAAGTTTTTGAAATTTTTATGAGCTTTGTACAAAGTTTGGAAATCGGATTGATAAAGTTTTTGTTTTTGGCTTATTTTCAGTGTTGCTCATAGCGTCGCTAACTGTCCAGTTCTATGTTACTTGAGTTTAATGTACCAGAAATATGCAAGTATTCGCGATGTTTACCCTTTTGATGGGGAAAACTTTAAGACTAAATTTGCAAGCAATGCATCCATTGCTTGCGCACTTAGAGACTATAGTTCATTATTCAATATCAGCCTGCTTGATTTCGCTTTATCTAAATCTAATTTTGTGAACACTTTTAAGTTAGTTGCTTAATATTGTATTTATACGTATATTTTTACACTTTATATATATTTTAGTTGCCAAATTTGGCTTGATTTTCTTTACATTTTCGTCTAGTCTGTAAGGTAATTTGTAGTGCAGATTTTAAATAAATAAATAAATCAGTTATATTCGTTTGGAGGAAAAAGAAATCCATTATTTTTGCGCAAATTTGTAAGACATTTTTTAGGAATTAAGTTTTGTTTAGAAAAACATTTTTGGTTTCGAGATTCGTGCCAGAACGAAAGTTTTGGGTAAAAAAATATATTAGTGCGCCGTGTTATTTCAAAATCGTGTAAAAAGACCGTGCAAAAACAGAATTGGATATAATTAATAATGAAGTTATATTTAATACAGATGCGCTAATCAATAAAGTAAACAGAACACAACATCTGATGCTCCCCCTTAATTTTACTGTGCATACAAACTATAAATTATGCGCGCACGCTGGATTAATTGGCGTTACTTATCGAGTTTATTTTAGTTGATTTATTTTCTGATCAATGTGTGCAATGTTTATACTGGGTAGTTAGAAAACTGAAAAAAGTCGGTAATTTTGAGGGTTTTCGACTATGAAGTATTTTGATGTTGGAGTTAGCTGCAGTGCCCCAAAGTTGAATGTCATATGTCCATATCGGTTTCAAGATATGTAGCTGAGTAAAGTGAGAGCTTACTTTCGCGAGAAACATGAGAATTTCGATGTAGTAACCAATATAGGCTTCTTAGATTCATTCCTAGAGACTTCCATTTGTTGGAAATAGGGGGTTTCATGTAAGTTTGCTATCAAGATGCATGCCGAGATATTTTTTGACGTTAGTTTGGGAGGTAATTGTATTATTAAGCTGAACGGGTGGGAAAGGTTTTCGATTTAGCATAAAAGTAACTTGGGAGGTTTTATGAGTTATTTTATCAAGTTCTTTCTGTAGTTTTTGGGAGGCTACATTTGGGTGGGAGTCAATTGTGAGCACGGCAGTGTCACCCGCGAACGTTCCAACTATTGTTTCTTTAGAAGCTGGTATTAGCAAGTATAAGAAGGTCACATAATGCTGCTTTGGGGAACACTAGGTGAACGTTCACATAGTTCAGACTGTTCTGCGCCTTGTTTGACAAAGAAATATTGATTTTCGAGGTACGTCTTAATAAATATGTAATAATTCATATCATTCCTTCAATTTATAGAGTAAGCCATAATGAAAACCCGCTGTGCAATATTTTTTTTGTTCAAATGCTTTATGCATGCTGTTTATCAGTCTATGGACTTGTTCGATGGTACTTTTTCCTGAAACCAAATAGGATATTTGGGATTATATTTCGTCCACATGGATAAGATATAAGACTTAAACATCGTGGTCGCGTGAAGAGTTTTGAAAGGGGTCGTCAAACAGGTGTTGAAGTGAGTGAAATAGTATAAAATCACTATAAAGATGGCGAAAACCAACAAAAAATCATTGAAATAATATAACCATCCCGGCATATTATTGAGCAAAATAAGGCAAAAACTGCACATAACAAGATTTTCAATGGCAATCAATTCTAGATGGATCTTGCGAAGAATACGTGCAAATCCACACACGAAAGTGCTTCAATAATTGCAAATGAAGTTCAAGTGCCACTGTGAAACTCCCGCAGAGTCCTAAGAGAAGCTGATTTCCATAGACATACTGCACTGCCCATTTGAAATTTGCAAGACCATACAAATAAGGGTGAGAAAATATTTTTTGCTGATGTAAGCAAGTTTTAAATTTTCAGATCTGACGGTTAACTTTTTGTTTGGAGAAAATTAAGCGCAGCAGTCAAGCATGGTGGGGGACACGTAATGGTTTGGAGATGTACTTCTCTGAAAGAATCGGAAATTTAACTTTTATTGAAAGTAATATGGGTTAAGCGAAGGTTTAGGATCACATAAAAAGATTGCAGCACCAAATGATACGTCAAAGCAGAATTTAAGCAGATTCAGGGCGCTGAGTTTTGAACTGCAACGAAGCGAGAGAGTCCCAGGCGCCTTTAAGCTAAGAATGTTGGGCAAGCTCCCTAAAAAGTATTTGGTTTGGTAAGCCATCTGCCAGCGTAATATGACAAGCAAAACGTTGATTACCACGGACACTAAATATCAAGAAATTTATTTGAAGGAGTGTTTGCAAAAACGTTTGCTGCTATTCATAAAATAATATAAAAGCTTAGTTCTATTCTGGCCCGATTTAGCATCGGTACATTACAGCCACGTTGCCATGAAGTGTAACGGGGTAAATCGCTTCTATCTGGATATCAACCCGAAGCATAAATCGAGGATTGTATAGAACTGACTCATTTGAAATTGTCCGCATATTGCTCAGGCAACAGCGCGAACATCAGATTTGAATAATATTGAGACCTGTCGTCGGTTCTAGAAAAAAAGAGATTCGAAAGTATGAAATTTGAACCAATATGACTTTGAAAAGACGTTAAAAGCGAAATGGCAAACAACAATTTCTTCTGAATATACTAAAAAGTTGTTCTAGCAGCTTAAACATTCCTCATGTCCCCAGCTGGAGTGACAGTCTTTGGCCGGATAAAAAATCGGGTCGTTCAGACTTTCGACTGTATACTAAAAAGTTGGTGAAATCGGTTCCAAAGAGGCTCCAAGCTGTTTTTTGCAAAAGGGAATACTACCTTAAAGTTTTACATATTAGTTATAAGCAACTTTTTTGTTTTTTTACAGCATCAGTTTAGCAGTGGGTTGCCTTTTAACTTTTTGTTATGTTTTTTGTACTATAAAATACTTTATATTGTGAATATTCAAAATGATTTTCAAAAATTTGTTTTTTTTTCGTTAATCTCAATATTAGGTTTAACAGTTGTACCGCATGGTGGAGATCAAGCGTACAACCGTTGTGTTTCTACGCGACACTTATCAGCGTTGGTGCGTCATACATAAAGCTCCCAATATAAATAACGCAAACATAAACCCTGAAGCTTCATTTTTATTTAAAATTTATATGACTAGATTTTGATAAAAGTTTGCACACTTAACCTTGAAGATTAGATAAACACATTGAATATGTATACAGGTGTGATCAATGCTGGGTATGAAGCAAGGGCTTTTGAATTAATTAATTTAAATTGTCTTAGAGCTTTTAATAATAAACAGAAAAGCTCTCTCGCTAAAATCGTTTACTCGATTCTGACGAAATGGACACTACGGATAGATAAGTCTACCTTTGCAGGAGGTAAACATTGAAGTGTAAGTTTGGTTGATTACGATGTAAAGCAGAAAAGGGAGTTGGAGGCTCTTGATCGCAGCAAAGCCTTTGAGTACTCTATCACCGTTGTAAAGGGTGATCAGATTGGAAGTACTGTTTTCAATAGGGCTTTTTTCACAGATCACGTGTGACTACTGTCAAACTAAATACATAATTTTTTTCACTATTCATTGACATTTCGAGGAAAGACTTATGATTGAACAACGAAAATCGACGCTCTGTGCAAAGTTGCATCGCGCGCACAGACCAGCATATGGTGTACACCTATGAAACCTATTTTTGGCTTAATGGCCACGTCAATAAGAAAATTGCCAAATTTGGGCTGAAGAGCAACCCGAAGCTATACAACAACTGCCATTACATCCATTGAAAACAACCGTTTGGTGCTACCTATTGACCGGCGAAATCAGCGGCACATATTTCTTCAAATACGAGGCTGGCACCAATGTCTTCAACTTTCAGCAAAAATGCCAATTATTTAAAACGATGGGATGTTATTTTTCGGTTATTAATCGAGGGCTTGCTGAAAATATTTGTCTTGAAGTGCGGACGATAGAGATTTGCGCTCGCTGATACAGAAAACTAGAGTTCAATGACCCGCGTTACTCTGGCACAATTTTGTTCGGGACATTGTAGCCGGTTAAACGTATCCAGTATTGCCACAGACTTACTCAACATATCTACTATCTATAAGTATATATCAATAGTTACTTCAATAGTGTCGTAATCTAAAAAATGTTAAGTTAAGTATGTAAGTATTCGGCCGCCGCAGCCGAATGGGTTGGTGCTTGACTAGCATTCGAAAATTCAGAGAGTACGTAGGTTCGAATCTCCGCGAAACACCAAAATTAAGCAAACGTTTTTTCTAATAGCGGTCGCCCCTCGGTAGGCAATGCCAAATCTCCGAGTGTATTTCTGCCATGAAAAAGTTCCTCTTACAAAAACACAAAAAAAAAACGATCTCCTTCAGTTTTCGGCTTCCCGACTACGGTAGTGTCTTTCAGGCTGAACTAATGGCAATAATGAAAGCCGTGACACTGGTAGCCGTGACACGGTGATAAAATCCCTCATAAAACAGTCGACAACCTCCAAGGTAGCTAAGAAGTGCAGCGCATCTCTTAACGAAATTGCTGAGTCATTTCACCTAATGATAACATGGGTTCCTGGCCATTGTGACATTGAGGGGAACTGCAAAGTCGATGAACTAGCACAAATCGGTACCAAATTGACTGATGAGTACATCGACAATGATATATCTAGGTATACCCTTGTAAGCATGTAAACTACGTATCCGCGAAGAAATTGTAAGAGTAGCGAATGAAAGATGGCGTAATGAAGCCACTTGCAAAATCGTCCGACAGCTGTGGCTGACTCTCAATGCTAAACGCACGGAACTTCTACTAAGAAGAGATAAGCATAGTCTTAACACACTGATTTCACTTATTACGGGGCACTGCCTAATCGGTAGGCACGCCCAGAGAATAGGTGTGTAAACACATCTCGAGGAAGAGGAAGAGACGATCCCGCGCCTTCTGTGTTACTGTACTGCTCTATCCAGACGTAGACTCGCCATATTGGGTTGACAATCCTGTAATGAATTGGAAGATCTCGGCTCTGTCGAAATTAAGGATCTTCCAAAATTTTTAAAAATTACACATTGGTTTTAGCTAGTTCCCCATGCGGCATCACAATGGGTCATGAGCCTGAGTGTGTCCCACAGTGGACAACGGCTTCAACCTAACCTAACCTAACCTACCGTAGCAAATGAAAATTTATAGGAGTCAGGAATAAACAAATTAGTTAACACTGAAACTAACCAATTAACTGGTAATATTGTAATAAGGAATTTCTAAATGCAACGGTAGTGCCCGCTACAGGTGAGTCAAATTCATAAGTAGACTAAATGAGCTTAATAAACAAATTAAATAAGAATAAAAAAAGAATCAGTGACATGGTAAAAAAAAAATTATAAATACGCTGCAGGTGATTCAGCGCGTGAAAAAGCTGCCAAACACAATCCTAAATTAAGAATCGTTGAAAATAGCCAGTATATCACAAGTAGCGGGTACGCGTAGCTGCGACTGGGTAACAGCAAGGCTATGCAATTTGCAATGCACATTTCTCGCCCTCTGCAATGGACGTCTTAGCCCATCTGATTGCCGTAAAGGCACACGAATGTGCAAGCACAAGTATAAGAGAAAGACAAACATGAAAACGAAAGCGAAATCTGCTGAACTCATAGAAAAAACATACAAAAAAAACTACTGTTGTTTCAGTGTTTTTGTTTTTTTAGCGTAAACAAAACAATATAATGCACTCGTATGCAAACTGAAGTGCATTCGACATAGTTGCAATTATATTGACAGCATTATCAGCGGCATTCTCAGAGTATTCAAATATGCATGTATGTATGTATATACGCTCATATTTCAATGCACAAGTGCCGAACACATATTGAAGGCGCAACTGACTTACGGCTGTGTGATGATGCCCGAGCATTCAACCGTTAGAAGGCACAGCAACAATCATACTCGTACAATACCCATTCTAA
Source organism: Anastrepha fraterculus (assembly GCA_037575425.1). Classification (NCBI taxonomy): domain Eukaryota; kingdom Metazoa; phylum Arthropoda; class Insecta; order Diptera; family Tephritidae; genus Anastrepha; species Anastrepha fraterculus. The sequence goes on from JAYXIM010017682.1 coordinate 70,494, forward strand.
GGGCTTTTAGAAATTCATTTGCTAAAGGCCGTTGTTGTTGTTACTGTAGTAGCTATTGTTATACCAGCCACTGCAATGGATTTCGGTTTATTTCCTCAACTAAATATTTACATACAAATAATGCATTTAACTATCTATGCATTTAATTTCAATGAACAACAAAGTTAATGGTTTACCAGCTGACACTTGCCCTGCTAAAACTGAATGTTTGTTTGAATTGAAAAATTAATTAGTCGATGCCTGTTGACGATGACATAAGCATTTTGAGAGGACAACGTGACAATTGACACCCGACATCCTCTCATATTCTTACAACTTGTTGATTGCAGTTTTTTCTATCCCACGATGTGAATTTCACAGCAAGAGCTAAAAATCCATGTGAATATGGCGCACATTCATCGGACGGATGCTTGTAGTAGAGCAACGATTTTTACAATATTTCAATGCGAATGAAGAATTGGAACTACTTGCATTGCTTTAGAATGTTCTTTTAATTAAAGTAGCTTCCCGATATTAATGGCGATACGTTTGAGGCTTGCGACATGCACTAAAATGGCGCCCCGAAGCGCCTTATATGCGGTCAATTAGCAAATGAATGAATACGTGTAAATATTGCGATTTAAAGGCATTCAGTTTTGGCGACGAATGCTCTTAAGGTGTCTTGGCCGGATACAAATCCGAGCTGTTTCGAAACGAAGATTTGACTAGCGTGGCAACGCGAAGAAAGTGCATCTGCCTTATTCGTTCATGTTTACGAAACCCCAAGGCTACCATCTTCGCTATTCAAGCCATGTATCCAGCACGGCACTTGGATCATTCCGACATAGAGCACTGTGACATTTGCTATAGTTGCGCCAATTTGTTAGCGTATTTGTGGTGGACCGTCATTATTATGAAAGAGTGATTGGCGATACAAATGCAGGGGTTAGTAAGAAAGGCATATCTGGCAGGGCAAAAATAGCCTCTATATCACACTTTATCAGATCTATTTCGTCGTAAACTCTCTAGGTTTCAAAAAGGAAAATTTTTGCCTGCCCCTGACAAAAAGTTAATTTGAAACTGAAAGCAAAATTGGACAGAAAAAATGGCCACAGATTGACAATTTTGCTGCACATACATGTCACCTGAGCTCTTTATGCAGAGGAAAATAATAATGAGAAGAGATTGATATGGTTATGGACTTTTGCTTTAAGCGAAAAAAAATTCTGAGCTACTTGAGCTTCATGAAAACATCAATTTATGTGCATATATCTATACATAATTGGCTCTTATGCCCTTTTTTGGGTCTTGGGCCGAGCTCCTCCAATTAATGGATGGCGTGTCTTGATGCCATTTCACAAATAGAGGGACCTACAGTTTTAAACCGCTTCCAAACGGCCGATGTTTTTTATGAGAAGGCAGAAATAAACTCGGAGGTATGCCATTGCCTGCCGAGGGACGACCGTTATTAGAAAAAACGTTTACTATCATTTCGTGTTTCGTGTCCGGAGATTCGAACCCAGGCACCATCGAGTGGTAGTTAAGCATTTAGCTATTTAGCCCCGGCGGCCTAATTGTGATCTGGTTGCTCTGATATCTAGGTCGTAGCTTGCAAAATAATAAAGTCCATCTAGCGTTAAAAGTGTTCGATGCAGGTGTTGTTGTTGTATCAGCACAAATGGTCCCCACATACATACATATGTACGGGGAATCCTGCTGAAGTGACAGTGGCCGAATATAAATCCGGATCATTTCGGTAACGTAGAAACGACTGTCATGAATGTTGTTGTAGCAGTAACTTTGCCCTATCAGTGTAGTGTAATCACCGGTCGTCTTCATCTAGCGCATCTAACGATAAGATGGTTTAAGTCGTGTGGGGTGCCTTCACATGCCGGACATATGTTTAGTATGTCGGGGTCGATTCTGGATAGGTAGGAGGTTAACTTGCTACAGTAACCAGAACGTAATTGTGACAAGGTTACGCGGAACTCTCGGGGAATGGGTGGGACCTGCGATAACACACCTGTCATGGTATCTGCTTTGCAGCTGGCAGATTCTGAGGAAGTTTCATATGATATTTCTCATTAAAGCTTCTGAAGCCACTTAAGAGAGAATAAATGAAAATTTTTATAATAAATATTATGCTTCAAATGCATTGATAAAGATTTTAAATTTTAGTGCAAATAATTAGTACAAATGCAAGTAAATAGAGAAAGCAAACACAATGGCTTTTCTCGTGGCGTAACTAATGAAGTAAGAAAACATATCACCAGGAACGTAAAAAATCTGTGGTAAAAACAATTAACAGTTGCTTAAGTGCTATACGGAGATATTAGCAGTGCCATTCGCAGTGTAGATGCAAGTAGACAAACATATGGAACTAATGCTAAAATATTTAATGTAATGGTTAATCGGAATAGATTCAGAACGAAGCGTGATAAGCTCTTACGCCATATTTCACGCCTCACATAAAACACGATACCTGCATAATTAATTTAGTACATACAACAATCCTTCGTATAGCAACTCACTCACAAACTGAATAACAAGTTTGTACTAGTGCCTGCTAGTACATTGATACGCGATAAACGATTATGCAATTTATTGTTGTTTGCGCCGTTCAGTTTTGATAGCTTCATTTATAGAATCAATTAGTTAAGCGTTAAATGAGTGCTTTTTAATAGACTGTACGCAAAAATTCGGCAATATCAACTAATATTTTTTGTACGCCACATAATGAAAGCATTATCGCGCATAAGGGGCTTGGCAACAGTTCTATTCGTATCAGCTGGGCTTTGCCAAAATAGTTGTACACACCATACATATATAGTGTAGCATTTACTTAGTGCCTCGCTAATAGATTGTACGAAAAATTCGGCAATATCAACTAATATTTTTGTACGCCACATAATGAAAGCATTATCGCGCATAGGGACATGACATACAGTTCTATATGTATACAGCTGGACTATACCAATATAGTATATACATATATACATACATAAATACATATACTGTATGCAAAGCTATATTTTCTAAAGATAACAAGCAATGATCACTTCATAATATAAGAAGCCGCCTCCAAATAATTCGCATATGTTGGCTTGTATGAATTCATATTTCTTACATCGTTTGTTTACTATATACATACATTGAGAATATATGTCTGAATTTATGTTCTTTTCAAGATGGCACAGCACACTTTCAGTATGTGTATGTATTAAGTTGTCACCGGATGATTTTGTTTTGCAACTTAATTTGTATGAGTGCTCAGTCGATTAATTTGTTTATATTGAATATAGTAAATATTAGAAGAATATATACTAGATTTATGTTACTCTGCACTAACACCTATCACACTTAGTGCAATTGCGTATGTATTAAGATTTCACGGTTAGATAAGGTTAATAATTGTTTGGTGTCAACGGGATTTTTCACAATTTTTATGACATATTAAAAAAAATAAATAATTGGCGCTTACACTTCTGTTAGGTGTTTGGCCGAGCTCCTCCTCCTATTTTTGGTGTGCGTCTAGATGTTGTTCCACAAATGGAGGGACCTACAGTTTCAAGCCGACTCCGAACGGCAGATATTTTTATGAGGAGCTTTTTCATGGCAGAAATACACTCGGAGGTTTGCCATTGCCTGCCGAGGGGCGACCGCTATTAGAAAAATGTTTTTATTAATTTTGCTTTCACCGAGATTCGAACCAACGACCTCTCTGTGAATTCCGAATGGTAATCACGCACCAACCCATTCGGCTACGGCGGCCGCCATATATTAGGTTGGGGAAAAATAAATCCATATCCAATCCCACCAAAGTACCAATCAAACAATTTAATAGTAAGTTTCCACCGCAGCCGCTATCGTGTTCTCTGCCGCTATCGTGTTCTTAGCGCAAACACGAAACAAAACTCCTGTCAAATCCCATACAAAATTAAAACACAACTCCATACCTAAACTCACTTTTCAAAGCGTGTTTTGTTGGTTTGCGTCTAATTCAAAGCGTGTTTTGTTGGGTTTGCGTCTAAAATAATTATTAAGTGGTGGCAATGTGGCTCATTTTCCTCATTTATTATTGCATTCTTATCGAAATATGGCAACAATGATTGCAATTTGTCAATATGTTATTTGATTGACGGCCGCCGTAGCCGAGCCGAGTGGGTTGGTGCGTGATCACCATTCGGAATTCACAGAGAGGTCGTTGGTTCGAATCTCGGTGAAAGCAAAATTAATAAAAACATTTTTCTAATAGCGGTCGCCCCTCGGCAGGCAATGGCAAGCCTCCGAGTGTATTTCTGCCATGAAAAAAATCTGCTCATAAACATATCATAAAACAAAATGAAATAAATGTATAAAAAAAAAAAATTTTTTTGTGATTCGAACCAAGGATTTCGGATCGGAAGCCCACATTGCTAGCCGCTGGGCTATCGCGCTGTGCTGTCGCCGCAAAATAATGTATCATAAATCTGTTTACCATACCAAAGACCATACACTTTGCAAACACATTTCGGTGGAAACAGTTGACAGTTCTCCTAAACACAACTTCTGCAAACACGGTGTTTACTTTTGGTGGAAACGCCGTATAAATGTATGCTCGCTGTCAAGCTTGTCACACTAAAAAAATGATTTTGCTGTTTTCTGTTTGTTTCATTCTGTTGTGAGTTACAGGGTCTTAACAATGGAAGCCAACAAAGAGAAAACACGGTATATTTTACAGTTTTTCTCTGATAAAGGCGAGAAATGAAAATGCAGGCCAGGCCGCTGAAATTGTGAATAGTGTTTATGGTGCCGATACTGTAACAGTTAATTACGTGCAATTCTGCTTTCATTGATCTCGTTCAGTTATTTTTAATGTTAAAGAAAATGTCGACAATGTCGAAAAAATCACAGAAATAATCGAAAATTGACTGCCATGTTAGTAGTTGTAGCATCGGCCAGGCGCTGAAGATCGACCATTACGCAAAAATAATGGACAGGTGCTTATGAAAGCTTACAAATTAATAAATTACAGTACGATGTGAAGTGATATATCAGTAGAATTAACGAAGCCGTGACATCATATTTGATTAAAAAAAGGGGCGTCTATTGCGAAATGGGTGGTCGAAGGCGTTTCCACGATAGTACGGCCTGCGTCATAATAACGATCCCGAATTTATAGCCGACCAAATATGTCCACAAAAAGACGGCAAACAATAAACGTCATTACATTCTGATATAATAGCTTCTTCTCTGGTAATAAACAACCAAAAATATACATAGATATTTTATAGTGTCCTTTGCGTATCCACTATTTCAAATTTACGTTTTTATAAAACAGCAAAAAGGACGAAGCTTAATACCCATACTAATATCATAGAATGCGTAAAAGTTGTTATAACTAATTATTGAAAATTTAGTTCTTTCAAAAATAAACCGACGAGAAAAGGAAAAACCGAATGTAAAAACTATAAAATTTATAGTTTCATGTGCATATGCAAATTTTCGTGGTAAACTAAAGTACAGTAATTTCGACAACTAAATTGATTGCACAGAATCTTAAATTCAATTTTTGACATAATCGGTGCCGCCTGATGCTCTGACGACAAGTCTTTGAATAGCTGTGAAATTATTGGCGCGTTTTCTTTTCAATAATCCTGCGAGGGAAGTAGATAAAATTTACCGGCAATTGCAAAAATTATACAACAAGCAGTTTTAAATACAAATTAAAAAAAAGTTTCTTAATAAAAAGAAAAAAACTATTGATATATAATTATTAAAATAAAATTGGTTAAAGTTTTTGAAGTAAATGAAACTCAGTAATTTCATATTCATAGTCCAAAAATAATAAATTTTGTTATGATAAATCATCCCCAAAATCTCATATATTCGAGTTGCATTTATAACTTCATAACATAACAAAATCGATAAGTCAGCCAAAAGGATAATTAAATAAAATATCATCATTACATTTTAGCAGCGAACATGCATACATACATAATATGTATGTATATGTTTTCTTTTAGTCTTAATTTCTATGCCATTGCGTTTTTATTTTTGTTTTCCTCCACTACACAAGGCTAAGTCAACGTAGCAAACAGGTCACTCGAATAGCTTGCAAATTTAATTTAAACTCTTCCGGGGTGTCAAGGAGGCACGACCTGCAGTCTTATGCAATGCCTCTTAAGTATCGACCAGTTAAATATCTTCATGTCTACAATGTTACCACCACAACCGAAGCAAATGCAGCTGTATGGTGCCACATACATAAATGTGTATGTGTACATTCTTCTGCCGCATTAATTTCAAGGAAAGTGTAAAAGAATGAAAACTATCAAAAGTTGTTACAACTATTTGATGGCATACACAATTACATACCTGCACTAACTTTTTAGGTGTAAAAGTGATTACATAAGTGAGCTGTGAAATAATTGAAAATTTTCACATTCGCCAGAGGCGATATCATATTTTGCTTAGAAAACCCGTCTGGGCTACTCTATTATAGCTTGCAAAAATACATAAACGCCTCGTGTATGCCCTACACTTTTCTCTCAAAACGGCTTTGCTACCCTAATTGTTATATTAATTTGAGTGTTAGCTTACCGCCTTTGGTTGGAACACGGTGGGTACTGTGCTGAGCACGGTAGCCGGTAATAAGCTCGTATTCCCCAGAATCACGACGCAATGGGAACGCAATTTCAATGATGTGGTCACATGGTTGCATAAGCATCAGAATACCCTTGACCCTGTTCTTTTTCTCTTCCAGCGACAGTTTGCCCTTCATATCGTCAATAAGGCGATCCTCGGCAATTTGACAACCCCGATGGAAGAAGTACTCCACCATGTCGAAGAAACGTGGATCCTTGGCTGAAGGTACACTCTTCAAGCGATCGGGTATTTGGTATTCAGCATAACCACGCGACTGCAATGCAGATGTGGGTAGAGCCTTTACCAAAGTAGCTACTTCCTGCTGACGCACCGCCGCCTGACGTGCCAAATTCTTCAAATGAAACATGTTTTCGTGTTCGTTGGACGCACACACACAGCCAATATCACTCTAAACAATTTAACTAGACTGGTTTTGCTTAAATAAGTTAGACCTGCACAACCGTTTGCAAACCGACCCCGCAACAAACTGATCGAAATAATGTTGCCTCGCACAAATTCTATTCCTCTTTTCGGCTTATTTAATAATCTTCGTTTCGCTCGTTTTTGCCTTTGCTTGACGTGTTTTGTTCCATTGACAATTTGTGCAAAGATAATAAAGGTTGTTTGCCAAATTTGAGTGTGCGGGGAAAGACGATATCGCTGTTTGGTCAGATTTTTCAATGTGACATTTCCTTGACAACACATTGTTGGGTGCGTTCAGTGTTAGCGAGTACAGTTCGTTTATTACAGAGCTGCCATACAACGTATGTATGAATTTTAACATATGAGCCGAAATTGTAAAAAATATATTTAAAATAATTAAAATTGCCTAGATATACAACAAGTTGGGTAAATTATTTGATTTAAACTCTGACCAACATTTCTCCTACTTTCGTTATTTCAAAAAGAAAAACTGATATTTGACTTTCTCGTATTTTAATTGGCTCCAAAAAATATATAAATGCATGAATTTATTTGTGATTTGTCTGTATTTTGTCTGGATTTTTATAAATATGCAAAAATATTGTTTTATATAACAAACAAACCACTTGAAATTTAAGTTTATATTTATATATGTATAATTAATCAAAAATTATTGCTGCGCTTAAATATATATACATATTTTAAAGGTTGCAAACCCATATCCCTTCATTGTTATTAAACTTCTTACAGAAAAGAGTGTACCTAAATGGTGTTTCTATTGTCACGAAACAACTGGCAACAATACCGACTGAATGAGATACTAAAAAAAATCTTGGATTCCAGAGGACAGCTGAGATTATATGGTTGTGTAACATGGTTACATGAGAAAAACTATTAAATTTCATAGAAAATTGTATCGAAAAAGTCTAAGAAATGACGAAGAAATGCAAATATTTCTCAATAAAAAGCGTTATTACTGTATTTTCCAAGTCAAAGCTATAATTTTCTATTTCTTTTTTTACTCGATGTTTTATTGTTTTTAATGTAACCATAAAAATGCGGATTTAAAATAGCAACCCTGCCAATATTCTCAAGCAGGTGTGAGACCATCACACATTTAGGTGCCTGTCAAACTCACACCTAGATGGCTGTCAAAAAAATAGGAAACACTGGAGTATTTTTACTTTCACTTTGTGCAGTGGTTGTAAGTCAAGCGTGTAAACGTAACGTAAAGCGATTAACTGTGAAAGTTAATAAAACAAGCTGCGTTGCCATAAGTTTGTGACTTTTTTTTAACTATCCCGTGAACCAACCCAGAGGGATTGTTGTAAGACGTTTTATTTGGCTAAAAATGTAACAATTTCGTTACAATATGTACTTTTACTGGTTGTATGAAATAAATCTCGAAGTTTTTTTTTCAACTACCTATGAAGTATGAGTTTTTCGTTTTTACATTTTCTGTTTATATATGGTAGGTTGACATAAGTTATGTAAAATTATTTCGAAGCTTTGGCCAGCAGAGCTCTAAAGCCTTAACCTCTGTAAGCTTAATACACTAAGTTGAGTTTTGGATAAAAAGAAACTCGTGCTATCTAAGTCATATAAAATTATGTATAGGTTTTTGGCTAAAAACCATGTTAACTTAATTTTCGAAACTTGACATTGTTACTCATTACGTCATCACGATTATATATATGTATATATATATAATTGGCTCCTCCTCCTATTTGTGGTGTACGTGTTGATGTTGTTCCACAAATAGAGGGACCTACAGTTTCAAGCCGACTTCGAACTTCAGATATTTTTATGAGGAGCTTTTTCATGGAAGAAATACACTCGGAGGTTTGCCACTGACTGCCGAGGGGGGACCGGTATTAGAAATAATTTTTTTTTAATTTTGATGTTTCACGCAGATTCGAATCTACGTTCTTTCTGTTAATCCCAAATGGTAGTCACGCACCAACCCTTTCGGCTAAGGCGACTGCCACGATTGCACCAGCTAAATTAATTCTTCATCGTTTTTTTGGTTGCTTTGCTTTTATTCCAAATAATTCATATTTTATTTAAACCAGGTTAAAAAGGTATAAGGTAAGCTCTCTTTAAAAATATAAAAGCAATAGCTCTCTATGACATAAAATGATAAATTCCAAATAGGTAAATAATAATTTTTACGGACAGCCAAGTAGAAGTGGAAGTACAACGCATTTCTTCAAAATTCTTTCAAAATGTCTTACTATCCCCTAATTTTCATATTAGTCTGGTAGCACGATTAATTTTGGCAAATAAAAGTAGAGATGGGCTGTATTAATTCTTTTAATTATTAACCCATACTTGATACCGATTTTAAATGTACCCAATACCTTCGATAGCTGGTACCGAAATGTTTGGATTTCTAGCGCGATCGTAAAATAGCTAATAAGATTGATTAATTTTCCCGTTTGCTTTTGGAGAGGGATTAATTTTCCTGAAAACCAAATTTTGTGTATAGGTTTTAAATAAGGAAGAGAAAGTTTTGCGATTAAAAAACTAATGGATTTCTCTTCACAAAAGGTTATAAAATGTGCATATCAAATGCATATTAAATAATATTTTTATTATATAGTATTACCATCAAATAACAAAACTTGGAAAAAGGGGGTTCTAGTAATACTTCTTTGTATCTGCTGAAAGTAATTTTTATGCTCTTAAGGAAGTTTTTTTGAAATGCACTTTTATTTCCTCAAATAGTATAGCCAACCGAAATTGGGGAAGTATAGTCTTCTTAGTACAAGTTGTATAAAAACGCAATGAAATCAGATTTTCTGAATTTTAAATGTCTGTACTAATTATTCACCGTATTTCGCTCTTTCATTCGTAATTTACTTCCCAATTAAATTTGGAATTACGTAATACATTCACAATTTTGAGACCGCATTACCTGATTTGTAAGTAATTCAGTCTTAACCACCTTGTGCATTGCGAATAAATTGTTCTCTTCCCAAATTTTTATCGGATAGATATCAAACCAGCGAAACCCAAACGAAAGAGTGAACTAAGCCAAAGAAACAAAGTTAACAAACCTTGAACAATAACAAGAGAAAATGCATTAAAGATGGTGGCACCAGACCAACAACAACGCTTTGCACATTTCAGCATTCCGATAAAAGAAAATAGGGAAAAAGAACCATAAATGATGAATACAATTTCACTGTGACGATTATTCGGTACCGAAAAATCAGATCACTAAATAAAAGCAAAATACCGATAACAAACATCGGAGTTATCGTAGAGGAGAATTGACAAATTCCTTTGGATTGGTTGTCAATTTCCACTCAAGAGCACCGGTAATCGAGCTAATCATCATTTGTTCTTTTTTCCACACAATTTATGCATATAATAGCAAAGGGATTGGATTTTAGGAACTACAGATTAATTAATTTAACGGACCGATTAATAGTTACTTTGTTGAGAACAACTACAACAATAAGAAATTCTGCTGCTTGTCATCGTAAGGGAGCAGCCAAAATGGTAAGTAAAAATCTATTTAGTGATTGGTAATTAAACGCATATGTTTATAAACAACACTAACAATTTATTATATGCGAAAATATGAGCATCTGCAAATGAATAAGCTGAAAAATTGCTGCTAACCAATGCTAACCGAACTTTCGACAAGATGGGAGGGGGAAAGTTAGTGAAATTAACAAGGTTGGCTGCATTATAGTCAAGTTTATCTGTTGAATATCTAAAAATAGTTCGTCACATCAGAAGACGTATGGAAGTTGCATTTTCACCTTCTTCATAACCTACAATACAATTGGAATCCGCTATTCTTATTTGTATGTAATGCTACCTTTGTGTGTTTTTCTTTTCGTTTATTAACCTCGAGTGATTTGCGAATTTTGGACAATTTCAACTTCACCGTTTGGCTATATAATCTTTCATGCCTAGAGGGTTGCAATGACCTTAAAATTATTAAATTAATATAATCTCATGACTTTTGAAATTGCTGACGTCAAAATACATTGATGATCTGATGATCGGCAACATTATCTCGTATGCAATTCTGATAAGAATCGGCTCAATAATACAGTGGAGCCTATTTAATTCGAATCAACCAGGGAACAAGAATAAACTTTACGAAACTATACACTAAACCTTGAACGTTTAGGCAAGTTCTAAAACTTATTTGTAAATGTAAGATTCCACAAAAATAAATCGAAAACATAAATATAGTGGCGATGGACTAATTAAAAACACTTGTTAGATGAAAAATTAAACATTTTAATTGTAAATTTGTCGGTATGCAGTCTTTTAGGAACTACAACAATCCAACTAGCTTTATTGTTACTATTTTTGTTTGTGGAAGACAAATGGATGTAGTGTATGGGGGAACAAATTCAGAAGGTGTGCTTTAAGACCGTTAATCGGCTCTCAGCGAATTTGAAGGAATCAGCTCATTAGCTGACGAAAGCGGGTTCATTAAAGAGGTTTGCTTACTAAAAAACTAAGATTGTGTTGGTGATATATGAAAAAAATCAACACAACCTCCGCCTATATTGCTTCGTTGCCATCTGAACAAGGTCCGATTGGACGAGTGTGTGAATATGAGGGAAATCAACGGGCAGAATTCTGTGGTCGAGTCCCCAAAAAATTTAATATAAAAAATTCTCACTAAAAAGTTTGACATTTTGATGCATTTTTTTTTTAATATTTTGCGCAAAGTTTTAAACTTGTAGTTTGTATAGAAGAATAAAAACAAAAAAATAAAAAAAAAAATAAGTAAATAGTTATAACTTTGCACTCTTGCACACGGTCGCACTCCTATTATTGTGACCGCCACTGTACATACGCAATAAAATTCACGCATAAAATTTTGAATTGGTATAGTTTCAGTGTTCTTTCTTATCTGCATGAAACATATGGACACAGTCGTTCGTAAATTCTTTGCTCATGCCACTGATAAGCGGGTGATTTATTGTTTATAAACATTACTATTTATTACATTTTTTATTTGCGAAATTAACTTAACACGATCACGCACTCATTGCAAGCTTTCAACATTTTATCTGAAATAGTTGTGGTGGGCCAATCGTTGCTAAGTTAATTAGGTTAAGATTTCGTATAATAATTAATTTCAATTGATCCGAATTAAATTGTATTGTTTTACATACATTCGTACATTTAATAAAAATGCATCAGCGACTTGAATCGCCTGTAAGTGTAGAATAAATTTTTCAATAATTTGTAATTCATTCGTAAGCGAGCTTACACAACTTTAGAAAATGCAGACTGTAGTCCTAATTAAAATAATATAAAAAATTGTAAACCCAACGCTTAGTCTCCTTCCGCCCAGAATGGAGGAGCGATTTTTGTAATACGCGCGGGCGTTTCCTGACTTTGGCGCTGATTTATGAACGGCAGAGCTTGTTCAGCGTCGAAACCTAAAACTGCTCAGCTACAGAAAAAAGCGTAGGTGAACAAAAAGTTAGAAGTGTACCATCGTCAACCAGTTATTGAGTGAGAACATCTATAATTTTCTATGCGTTATGGAAGCGAGTACGATATGGTATATCAAAGGTGCTGGGCTGAGAACTAAATCAAAACGATTAATTTGATTCATAATTTATTTTATTTGGTACCAAAAACAGTCCTAAATCGCCTTTATACTTGCGAGTGGCAGCGTTAAGGATAAATGAGTGTAAGATGGAAGAAAATTCAGAGAATGTCGTCGAAAATTTATTAAAGTAATACGTAAAAACTGAATTATAAAGCACAAAAGATACCTTCAATGCTTTTGATTTGTACACTGCTGGTCTTAGGTTAGACGCACCATCGTTTTTTTTAAACAAAATCAATTATTTATTATTATGCTTGTTCTAATTGTCCAAATTTTTTTCTTATCAAAGTGCGAATCTTCTTCGAAAAAAAAAATGCTGACAGCTGGTTGATTTGCGAAAAAATAACTGTACATTCGGAGATTATAGAAATTTCTATGGCAATCACACGTGTTTTCGGTTGGTCATTGAAAAAATATCAAAAATAAACAAATAAAGTGTTTTCGAGCTACATTTGAAGAAAAAAAATAGGAAAAGCTGCTGTTATGAGCTTATTGGAACGTCAAAAAGTAGACTTTCTTCACTTGCAAGGACTGTCCAATCGGAACATTGCCAAACAAATAAATCGCAGCTCCAGAACTGTTGACAGATATTTGAAGGATCCAGAGGCATATGGAAATAACTTCAAAGGGGGAAAAAGGCACTATCAAAACAAGCAGTACGCCAAATTGTTAGAATTGCTTCGAATTCGACTAAATCTGCTGCTAAGATCAAGGAATTGGCCGGAGTAAAATCAAGCCTATCAACTGTTCAGAGTACGATCAGAAATGCAGAACACCTGAAGCGTCTAAAAATCAAGAAAAACCCCCTTTGAATGCAATACGCAAAGAAAACCGGCTTCAATTCGCGAAAGAATACATGACGTGGACTGTCCAATCTGACACTCGACTAAATGATTGGCGTTCAGTTGTATTTACTGATGAAAAACATTTTAATTTAGATGGCCCTGATGGATTTCAATATTATTATCACGATTTGCGGAAAGATGAGCTATATTTAAGTCGCCACCATAGTCGAGAAGGGGGAACAATGGTGTAGGGTGCTTAACGTTTTATGGAACAATTGACTTGATTTTTATCGATCAAAAGATGAACGGCGATCGCTTCAAAACATTGTTGGAGTCCGTATTTCCAAAATTAAAAGATCTCTTTGGACCAATTCCTTGAAAATTTCAACAAGACAATGCCCCTATTCATACCTCTCGAGTAGTAAAATCTTTTATTTCGAGTCAAAATGTTAATATCATGACCTGGCCACCATATTCTCCAGATCTTAACGTAATTGAAAATGTTTGGGGCTGCCTAGCACGGAAGGTATACCAAGGAGGAAAGCAATACGAAGAAAAGGAAACATTAACTGCAGATATTAAACGTGCTTGGAGCGAAGGACCGGATTTATAAAGTTATTACTAACAAAGAAGGCAGTACTCATTACTGAAATTATTATTATTATTTTTTTCAAATAAATCAAATAGTAATTTAAGTTAAAATCCAAATACTTTTCTTATAAAAATTAAAAAGCCAAAGTGCGTCCATTCTAATGACCAAGAAAAATTCGTCTTATTTTGAGTAGCTTTAAGAAAATGTTTGAAAAACACAATTTTGTTAAATATGTATAATCATTTGAATATTATATTTAAAGTATCATTAAATAAGAAATGTTTTTGCATATCAACTTCTATTCTATCGTCCTTTAATAAATAAATATGAAGCAAAGTTGTATGCAACTAAACGTGCGTCTAACCTAAGACCAGCAATGTATTTCGGAAACTGTACATCCCTCTACGTCATTGGCCGATTCCTATTTAATAGATGACTTCAAACTTTATACATTTGATCTTAAATATATTTACTTACATTCTTCATTTATTCACAACTTTTACTGCGATCAGCCGTGTTCCTCACTTGCAAATTCTTACAAGTAAAAATGTAGCCAGTAACAACTTGCAACTCCCCCTCAAAATGAAATGTCATTTTGCTCTCTCACTTTCCCCTACTTTGCAAGTTTTTTGGATACATGAACAGTAAAACAGCAAATAAGTTTAACATACCCATTATTAGAGCTTAATTTTTAAATATAAAATTTCGTTAGGTTTAAGTTCCACTTTTAATTGCCTTATTGCCAGTTACTCTACCTGTAATTTTGAGAATATAAATTTAAACTAACATATCTATCGCATTTCAGATGGTTGCGGATATCAAATTCAATAGTGTCTTAACGCCTTGCGATCCTCACTACAAGCCCGTGCTTATCATTGGTCAATTGCGTCATTTGAATTTGTTAAAATTTTCGGATGTCTCCTCTAAATTAGGTTCGCGTTGCGATGAGAAGACTTTCAAGAATGCAATTGCCAGTTTACATCCTTCACCAACGGATAAATGTTCGCTGTATCTGGATTATGCCACCGTAGCGGCTGTGCCGCTCAAGTGCTCACGTCACAATACGCCATCGCGTGCACACGCCATTAGCCGTCTTGTTAGGACGTACATTGTGCATGCGAACGAAGAGAATGTTGTTATTGTTTGCGATCGTAGTGACATGTTTGCTAGTGCTTGTGCTGTAGCACGCGCTTTTCCTTTGTATTCGCGAAAAACTGGCGGTACACAGAGTAATAAAGCTGAGAATTGTTCTAAAGACAAGGTTGTTAATAATGGCGCTGAAGCGGATGCTAGTGCCGCTTCAATAATAAATGTGGAATTCATCATTATCGAAAAGGATGGACAAGTTTCCGAAAAGCCAATAGAATCAGCGGACATCGCTTGTATTGAAGAGGCGGCTCGTGGTATACGTCTCGCGGCACGAATCGTAGATACGCCATGCAATGAGATGAACGTTAGTCATTTTGTGAAGGAAGCTGAAATTATAGCGCAAGAGTTGTGTATTACGCCAACTGTTATTTCTGGTGAAGAGTTACGTGAACGAGGCTTTGGTGGAATTTATGGTGTTGGCAAGGCGGCTGCTGTGCCACCGGCATTGGTGGTGCTCTCTTATGAACCAAAAGGTGCACAAGATACCATTGCCTTGGTGGGTAAGGGTATTGTTTATGACACTGGTGGCTTGAGCATTAAGAGCAAGACCGCGATGCCTGGCATGAAGCGTGATTGTGGCGGTGCTGCGGCTATTTTGGGTGCCTTCTATGCGGCTGTCAAGTGCGGATTCAAAGAAAACTTACACGCAGTATTTTGCTTGGCGGAAAATGCTGTGGGGAGGAATGCAACGCGGTACGTTTACTGAATTTGAATAGAATTTGATTTTGCGTTGTTACAATTTTGTTTTTGTTTTTGGCCTTTCATGTTTATCGACATACCTGCTTTCTAACTCATAACTGCTTTCACGGTTGCTCACAGTCCCGACGATGTGCACACTTTGTACTCTGGACGCACTGTTGAAATTAACAATACTGATGCCGAAGGACGTCTTGTCCTTGCTGATGGTGTAAGTTATGCTCACAAGGATCTGAAAGCTAATATTATTCTGGATATGGCCACATTAACGGGCGCACAGGTATGTACTCATACATATGTAAGTTCCTATGGTTCCGCGAGGGCAACTCGTACATATATGTCGCTATGTAACTAAATATGTTTTAGTTTGTAAAATATGACGCCAAGTCACGATGATTACATGATGAGAGCGGTTGAGAGATTAGTAGACTGATACAAGGTTCCATGATATTCGATTTACTAAAATCATTAAAAAATAATGTAATTATTCAAAACGTTGTTAGAATTTTGAAGACGTGGGAAACCGATGTTTTATTATATATACAGTCGAACTTCGATAACTCGAACTATGACATGCCACAAAAAAAAATCGAGCTATCAAGATTTCGAGTTATGAAATATAATATGTGTACATATGTACATACATACATAAAAATCCATAAACAAAATAAAACCTGATGGAAAAATAAAATAATCCATAAAACTCAAGGGTTAGCAAACAATTTTATTGATAAAACAGTACATGCTTTAAATTATGTATAGTTGCTATGTAATATTGTATGTGTATATTTTAAAATTATATATACTTAATTAAGAACATTGTATGAATAGATGTACAGCTTTCATTCGTTTAAAGTAAAAAAGTCAGTTATTTGGGATTGACGAGGGGATTTTTATTATGATCTTCAAAAAAAGCTTCAAAATTATTTAAACCATTGTATAGAGAATCGGTTGTATGTTCATTGGTTTTTAAATATGACCGCAAAATCATGAACGAATTTGCAACTAGCTCGTTTGAAACTGGTTGCAGCATATCATCTTCTATATCACTTTCGCTATCATGCTCAAATTCGGATTTAGATCCCAATAGCTCCACAATATCTTCATCTGTGGGAAACTCTGAAGTAACAATATCGTCATCCACATGCATAAAATCATTAAAGGTGACACCTGTACCTTTGATATTTTGCCAAGCTTCATATTCATTCTGCAGTTGAATTTCTTCCTTACTCCTTTCTTTTATGCGTTCGCTTATGAAAACCAAAGGAATGCCATCTTCTTCCTCCCATTCAGAATATTGACCGAAGCCGGCTTTTCTAAAACAATTAAAGATGGTTTCAGGCTTAACATCGATATTCCATGCATTTCCCCCGGAAATTCGACTTATCAAAGCTGGCGCCAAATATTCAGTTCGAGTTATCAAGATATTCGAGTAATAGAAGTTCCGGTTATCAAGTAAAAATTACACACAATTCTCACTCAAAATTGCCAAGCAATTTGATTCGAGATATCAAATATTCGAGATATCGAAGTTCGACTTATTGAGGTTCGACTGTATTTATTTTGTTTCAATTATCTGGGCGAGTTCGGTGATGTAATCTAGTTCCAAGGCGAAGGCCAAGGTCTCACTTCATGGAATTCGCCAAAAATTTTACAAATGCTACAATTATGCGCTTTACTGCCTACAAAGTGTGCAATAATAAATATGACAATATTAGGTATTTTTTATTTATCGCGGCTAATTCAACCAAAATGTAATAAAATATTTGTAATATCAATTAATTGTAACATCGAAAGCAAACGCTGCTCAAGTCAGCCATATTTTTTGGCCAAAAATCCGCAAATATAATTGTTTTTTGAAATTCTGGTAGATTAGAGACTTAAATCAGGTTCAGAAATCAGCAATGATGATGTGATGACGGGAGGTTCGGAAAATGTTTAAAAAAGGTTGTAACAAAAAAAAAAAAGTATTAAGCTTAGCAAATAAAATTGAAAACGAAAATTTATTAAATCTCAAAAGTAGAAAAATTGCCAAGAAGAAATTAAAAATTAAAAAAAAAATTATAATTTTAAAAATTATCGCTGTTTGTTTCTCCAGAAGTCCCTGGCGGTGATCATCACAAGTCCTTGGAGGAGATTCATCTAAAATCAAACGGACAAGAGAAATTAGTTTCAAAATTAACAATATGGCGGCCTCAGATTTTCCAAAAAAAAAAAAACCGACAATTAGTTGTTAAAAAAATCGGAATTTTTGAAAAAATATCCTTCGATCAGGCACAAGTTTTTTATGTTTTTCAAAAGCAGTATACATTTTATTGAAATCTACCAAGCGGTTCTTAAGTTACAGTGAACACCAGTTCAAAAAACATGGAGAAAAACGCATTTAAAGTTTTGCTATCGATTTATGTAGAGTCCGGAGCGCCCTTTGTTAATTCTTGAACAACTCGAAAAGTACTTGTCAGATTCACTTTAAATTTTCACACAATATTGACGTGATAACGTCTTATAATTCGATTTAGCCGGTTGCACGCACGAAAAAATGTGTCATCTTGCTCAATCGTCGTTATCTTGCTCGAACTGCAAGCATTCGGAAACGTTCGACATTTGGCTCTCTCCTACTTGAGTGAGCATATATACATATGTATGTAACATAGAGCGAAAGCCAACTGTCGAGAAGAATGGAGCCGTATTGTGGAGGAGACAATGGTACACCCTACACTGGAATGCCAAGATGGATGAGGTTTATGCTATAGTGCTCAATATGCCGTCATTTGTAGTCCTGAAGTGTAGCATTGGCAGTTATTTTATTAACTCTATTTTCATAAAATTCATTAAAGAAAATTTAAGGTATTTCGTTCTCTTCGTCACAAGCAGAACACTGACCAAAACCAGCTTTTTTGAAGGAGTTGACGGTTGTTTGTCTACCAACGTCAATATATCAAACTTTTTATATTTGATTGATGAAGAGTGTTTGGCCCGATACGATGCAACGATGGAACGTACTGAATACGCTACAACGATGAGTTGCTAAACTTATGCCAGAGAGAAGATGTCGTGAAACACATTAAATCCCAAAGGCTTCGAAGGTTAGGCACACTGTGCGCATGGAAGACAGCCGCACCCAACAATCTTTTTTAATAACGAATTGTCTAACGACCCGAGCGTCGGAAACGTACAAGGTTAACCTGGCTTGACTAAGTCATAGCCGACTTGAAAAAGGTACGAGTTAGGAGCTGGAGATCTATTGCTATGAACCGCGCAGATTGGAAGAGGATTGTGGATGAAGCTAAAGCTCACCCTGAGCTGTAATCGTTACTTGATGATGATGATGATGATGATGTTCCTGTCTTTTGTTTTCATCTATACGCTTCTTTTACGATCCTGCTACTATAGTGACACTCCGTATTTTGAGTGACACCTTTGTCAAGTGGCCGCAATTTGGAGGTCATATTCGGTGGAAAGAACATCAATTCAATGTATTTCTGTTCATTTTCTACGGTTTTTGGGTGCGCCGGACAGTTATCGACGAACCTGCGCTATGCAAGGTGGAAGTGCTTATCCAGTTTCAAAATCCGTTCTTCAAAAAGTTGCCCGGTCGTCTATGCTTTGGAATTTGCTTTATAATCAACGGGTAACCACTTAATATCACGAAAGCATCAAAGCAACAAAAAAAGCTTTAAGCTTTTCTGAACCATCCATATTTGCTGCCACCCATTAATGTATTGGCTATGGGAATAAGTTTCCGCCTTCGTAAAAGAGGTGTCGCTGCTGATACTTACTTTGCGTTCGCTCTAGTAATATACTGGTGATTTGAAGGTGAGGCCTCGATCGCAGTAGTTGACATTCGTTTGAAGCCTAAAGATCCTTTTTATCTGATGTCAAAAATTTCTACGTTTGTCCCGAAAAAAAAAACAGCAATTGCGGGAAGTCGTGCTTCATTTTTATCCTTTAAAGAAAAGTGCAGCTGAAACGTCTCGTATATCGATCAATATTTACGGTAATCGCGCTCTACCAAATACAACTTGTAAAGAGTGGTTTCGACGCTTCCAAAGTGGCAATTTCGATGTGAGTGATCAAAATAGCGAAAGGGCATCGAAAAAATTCGAAGATACTCCACTACAACAATTATTGGATGAAGGCGCATGTCGAAACCCGTGATGATATGTCTAAAGAGTTGGATGTTGACAGATCAACCGTCGGTAAACGTTTGCACAGGATGGGAATGTTCCAGAAAGCAGGTAATTGGGTGTCACATCAATTGAAGGAGAGGGATATCGAGAGACGTTTGCTGACGTGTGAGAGGCCTCTTCAACGGCAGAAAAGAAAAGGTTTTCTGCATCGCATCGTCACTGGCGGTGAAAAATGGATCTATTATGATAACCCTAAGCGTCGAAAATGTTGGAGCCTGCCAGATGGACCAGGTCCAGCGACAGCGAAAAAAAATTTTCATGCTTCAAGGGTGACATCTATTATGAACTGCTTAAACCATCTGAAACCATCACTGGCGATCATTACCGACTGCAGCTAATGAATCGAATCGTTTGAGTCGAGCGCTCAAAGAAAAGCGAAAGGAATGGGACGGCAGACGTGGCAAATTGATTTTGCTGCATGGTAACGCCAGGCTAACGTTGCTAAATCGGTCCAGAAACATTTAGAGGGACTGAATTGGGAAATCCTGCCCCACCCGTCGTATTCGCTAGACATTGCCCCTTCGGATTACCATTGGTGCCGATCAATGCAGTCAGCCGTTATAGAACAACGGTTCACTTCTTACGAGAGCATCGCAAACTGGCTCAATGAATGGATCAAGCCAAAAGATCTCGAATTGTTCTTCAGAGGAATCGTTATCTTGCCTGGAGATGCCAGAAGGTGCTAAGTTGTAGCTTCCAATGGCACATACTCCACATAATATGGGTTATTTCATAGTTTAAATAATTCGTAATTTTGGCTAAGAAAAGACAGAAACTTATTCCCATACCCAATAACTCGCTGTTTGCTATTTTTGCCACTACCATAACATTTTTCTTTCGTGAAAGCTAATATTTTGTTTGGTAAACTTTTAAAGAACAAAACTGTTTCACCCGCGTTAAAAATATCTCACTCTTTGTACTTTTCTAATGAATTCGGCAAAATTGTAATTTACAATATCTCACAGTGCTCGTCAGGAACTTCATTACTCTCACCACACACCTAAAATAAAGTCAAGTATCCACTTTAAATAAATAATTCATCCATCAGTTACACCTCTACTTTGTACCTTTGCTTCCATTTATCAAGCCAATCTGTACTTGCTTTGAAGTTTTCATCGCCAAATCGCCTTGCAAACTTCATTGTTTTGTCCTTGAACCGGATATTGGCATGTTTTGCTTTCTAGCTACTGTAAACCATTCGAGGACCGCTTTCTCCACGCTTTTAAACGTTGTTTTCTTCATTCTATTGCAATGCCGAAAAGTAGCACCAGACTCGGGGATCTCATATTTTGCAGTCACTTCCTTTTCGGCCGTTTGGCCGAGCTCTTCCCTCTATTTGTGGCGTGCGTTTTGATGTTGTTCCACAAGCGGACCCCGAGCGGCAGATGGTTTTCTATAAGGAAATACACTCGGAGGTTTGCCATTGCCTGCCGAGGGCGGGTTATTAAAAAATATAATTAAAATATTATTGTATTTAACATTTTTCTACTCGTTTTGTAAAAATATTGGGAGGTTGAATTAGTTTTAAAGGTGACACACAGATGGCGCTATTTATCAGTTTATCGCGTTGGCAATACTGAATATATATTCATGACAAAGCCTCATCCCTAGGCTTTGTTTATCAGTATCTGTCATTTCGCTGAAGTATAAACAACGCAGTGTTTTCGTGCTCCGAGTATGTCAACTTTCGTGCCGTCGAAACGCAATTTGCGGGAAGCTTTGCTTTTCTGCTTCAATTTGAAAAAAAATACAGCCCAAGCCCGTGAATTGCTGCAGGAGGCCTACCCAGACCATACTCCGTCGATTTCAACATGTGAGTACTGGTTTCGACGATTCAAAAGTGGTGATTTTCACACCGAAGACAAGGAGCGTCTTGGCCAGCCCAAAAAGTTCGAGGACGCGGAATTGGGGGAATTGGTAAACGAGGACTCGTGCCAAACCCAAGAAGAGCTTGCTGTTTGCAAGCGTCTAAAAGCGATGGGAATGATCCAAAAGCAAGGACATTAGGTCCCGTACGAGTTGAAGCTGCGCGACGTCGAACGGCGATTTTTTACGTGCGAATTGCTGATCGAGCGACAAAATCGGAAGGGTTTTTTGCATCGGGTGGTGACTGGCGACGAAAAATGGATCCACTACGATAACCCAAAACGCAAAAAATCATGGGGTTTGTCCGGCCACGCATCAACGTCGACGGCCAAGCAGAATATTCACGGCAAGAAAATCATGCTCTGCATTTGGTGGGATCAGGTCGGCGTCGTATATTTTGAGCTGCTCCAACCGGGCGAAACAATCACGGGGGATCGTTACCGACTGCAATTGATGCGTTTAAGCCGGGCATTGAAAGAAAAACGGCCGGAAACGGTAAAAAGGCACGACAAGGTTATTTTGCAACTTGACAACGCTCGGCCGCATGTTGCTCAACCTGTCAAAAAATACCTTGGAACGCTTGGCTGGGAAGTGTTACCCCACCCGCCGTATAGTCCAGACATAGCTGCCTCCGATTATCATTTGTTCCGGCATATGAGTCTCGATTTGGGGGACCAGCGGTTCTCCCCGTACGAGGCTACCAAAATATGGGTTGAGTCATGGATAGCCAAGCAGCGGCCAGAATTTTGGAGAAACGGCATCCGGAAATTGCCCGAAAGATGGGCGAAAGTTGTAGCTAGCGATGGCCAATACTTCAAATAAAATATTTTGTACCGTTCTTTCACAATAAAGCCCCAAATCTTCGAAAAAAACCTTTAAAACTAATTCAACCTCCCAATATTACAAAGCCAAAAACTCTCAAATACCAAGTAACTTGTTTTTTCGAAAGTGCAAAGATATGCCTCACTTATTAAAAAACATATTGTTTTAAATCGCTAAGAGAAATCACCACAATTTTTAAAAGATTCTCCTTCCATGAGCTCGATGAAAACATCCAATAAAATATGTTTGCTGTATGTGTATGTACGTATATGTGTGTGCATGAGTATGCAAAATGAAGAATATTCGGTGTTCGTGCGGCTCTTTAATAAACTCAACGTAGTTGCATTTGATTTTGCCATATAATTTTTGCCTCTTGCAAACGCTCGCGACTCCTTTCAAGCTGTGCGCCTTATTGGTTGGGTTCGGCTGTTGTTTGGTTGCCTGGTTGGTTGGTTGGTTGGTTGCCGGATTTGCCTTGGACTTTTTTGAGCTACTTATGGAAAATTTATGCAACGCTTTATAAAGTCATAAGGTTAATTGGTAGAAATAAATTGCAAATTGCAAAATCCGTTATTGGAGATGGTGGCAGGAACGTCGCCAACAGCATTAAGAACAACAAGAAGAACAACAGGACATCAGTAATAGTGGCTAAAGGGTGGTAACAACAGCCCTTAAGGAACTACCCACACCGTTGGCGTAGTCCAACAGCATACTTTTGATCTTTCACTCGCTGTAGTGGTTGGTGGTACTTGCCGCGCTGAATAGCGCAACACTCATAAATCTTGTATGCAATTTGCTTGAAATATGAGTATAGTAGGATGGCTTTTGTTGCTTGTATTTTATTGAAACTTTGGAAGCATTTTTTGAAGCATTTTTGATTATTAATGGAAGGTGAGATATTATGCTTCTTGTTTATAAGTAATTGCATTTAGTATACATAGTTTATAATAGTTTCTAATAAATATTTGTTGCTAAATTAAAAAAAAAAATCATTTACATTTCCTTTAAAAGGATCTGTGACCGGCTGATTTGCTCTAAAAGCTTTTTAACAACATTTAAATCGCTGCCTTGGCTGATCTTGCGTGCTTAGCTCATCTTTTCAGATCAATTTCGTAGTACTTTTTCCCACTTCTTGGCTAAGTTGGTCAGCAAAACACCCTTTTTGGATGTGTGGCGGAGCTACTCCTCCTAATTGTGGTGTTTGTCTTTTACGAGTATGGCAAAAAAATACACTCGGAGGTTTGCCATTGCCAGCCGAGGGCCACCGCCACACGCGCGTGGCGTCGCCATCCTGCTGAAGATAGTGGTTGTCTGCATCCAATTCTACAATATAAAAATTTGCTGAAAAAACATTAGCATTTTTCTACGGCGCTCTTTATTTATTACGTTATCGTACTTTTTTATTATCGAAAAAACGGCAAAAATTTATACACGTTCTGGATAATATTGGTTTTTCTGCGGCAACTGGAGGATTTTCAGAGTCTTTAAGGCGAACATGTTGCTCGCTAATGTAACCGCCGAGTTGGAAATGTCTTTAAGCTAATTTCAAACACACACGCGATATCGAACCGAATTTTCATTTGCCTTCAATTTCTGTGTTAGTTGAACATTTTTAGTGAATAAGTCCAGGTCTTTACGAAGAATTCTCCTACGGCTAATGCATGTAAAGTTGAAATACTCCTAATTAGCGACTAGTGCCGTTCTACTACAATTGTTCTCATGTGACGTCTTTGTTATTGTTTGATGTTTTTCTTTTGGTTGAATCAGATCCATTTCGTGAGAGCCAAGTATAGCAGCAAACTTTTTATCTCTATGTCTGAGATGTCAATAATTTGCTGTGAGAAAGGTTTACCAAATGAGCGAAGTCTTGTTGTGGCTAAACCTGGACATTCGCATAAATAGTGGAAAATACTTTCTTTCATCCACTCCACTTGATAGCTTCTGCTGATGAGATAGAAAGTAAAGTTGAGTCTGGCTACATGATCCCCTACCTTCCAATAACTTGTAAGGTTGCAGTGATAGGTGAGATGCTTGGGCGAGAGCATTACCTGTTAGGTAATTCGTTTTCTGGATGCTGTACCACGGCCATGTCTTTCTTATTGTGGCGCATGTAGTAATTGCTTCCACCTTCTTTCGGCTAAAGCATAGTAGGGTGAAGCAATGGATGTTTTTGTTGTGTTGAAAGGGGTAGTAACTGCCACCGCTTCTGTTACTCCTGGTGCTAAACATTTTCTTGCTAGTTCGTCCGCTATCTGATTACCCTGTATATTCCTATGAACGGGCACCTATATCAGCGTAATTTGACTCAGCAATTCTAGTTCCTCTCCAACTGTAAAACTAGTTTGGATGACATGGAATTGGAATCTAAAGCCTTGATAGCTGCTCGACTGTCTGAAAAGATAGCTAGCTACTCCAGCACGAACTTCTTTATAGTGTTTTAGTGCCTTGCTTCTCTGATTGGTAATAGTTTCGCCTGGAACAAGCTGGCATAGTCAGGAAGTCGAATTGATTTGGATAATTTGAACGGCTCCGAGTAGAGGCCAGCTCCCATACCACAGCTCATCTTAGAACCGTCAGTGTGTATTTCGATGTAGAATCACCAATGACCTTCCCTTTCCTCCATTCGGCTCTCGGTGTAAAATATATAGTACTGTAAAATCTTTCTTTAAGTTAAGGTCGGGGATTGTTTTTGAGCAGTGAGGGGGCTTGTGACCGCAAGCTTATGTTGCCCAGCTTCCTATATCTCTGAGTCTCATTGGTCTGGTCTGGTCAGTAGGACTGGTGCTAAGCGCTCGTGTGGAATAGAATAGAATAGAATAGAATAGAATAGAATAGAATAGAATAGAATAGAATAGAATAGAATAGAATAGAATAGAATAGAATAGAATAGAATAGAATAGAATAGAATAGAATAGAATAGAATAGAATAGAATAGAATAGAATAGAATAGAATAGAATAGAATAGAATAGAATAGAATAGAATAGAATAGAATAGAATATAATAGAATAGAATAGAATAAAATAGAATAGAATAGAATAGAATAGAATAGAATAGAATAGAATAGAATAGAATAGAATAGAATAGAATAGAAAGTACTTCTCACCATCTCGCACATATCGCAGCGTTTGATCCAGCTCTTGAAACATTTCTGAAACTCCCTTTTAGTTATAGTCGTCAGAGCCGTCTTTGATTTTTCCATTACTTACTTTCAACTGTTAAAATGAGTTGCCCGTTGTGGTTTTTTGACTCGATCAAACAGACAAAAATCGCAGAGAGCCTTACCAGGTGACTTCGATGTCTGTTGGATGGCATTCGTTTCATTCTTGGTCCAAAATTCACAAATAGGAATGGCGCTGTGCGACGGTGCGTTAACGTGTTGCAAAATCCACGAGTTGTTTTTCCACAAAGCCTTTCGTTTTTTAGCGAATTGCTTCATGTAAATCATATCATGGCTCATAACTCCCAAATAATAGACCTTTTACTACTGTCTGACCTTCTTCTAAAAGATCGTTTTCACGAATACCGTTGTAATCCATAAAAACCGTGAGCATCATTGCTTTCTTTTTTTGGTCTTGGCTCATTCGGAGCTCTCCACTCACCAGATGTCTGGATTGCATGTCGAACTCACAAACCCACGTCTCGTCTCCAGTATTGATGCGTTGGATAAATGTTGGGTTACATTCAATTCTTGAAATCATGTCTTTGGCGAAATCAACGCGTTCTTTTTTTTGTTTTGAATGAAATTTAGGTTCTTTGGGACCAACACGGCGGTCCCCAAATTACTAACTAAAATGTTCTGAACGGATCCATGAGCAATATTCAAGTCCGCTGACAGCTCTCTGATAGTTATTGATTGATTTGCGGTTATTGATCAACTTTTTTTTCACTTTGTTGATGTTATCTGACGCATCAGTTTTCGATGTCGACGGTCTGTGTCTACATTCATCATCCTCGATGGACTCACGATGTTTTCTGAAGCGTTCATGCCACTCGTAAACGACTGTTTTCTTTAGACTATCCTTACCGAGCGGACGCCGTAGCCGAATGGGTTTGTGCATGTTTTTATACACAAAATTATAGAAAAAGTGTTTTCTCACAGCGTCGTAACTTTTACAAATTTCAAGCCATGGCGATACAATTTTGCTAGGAATGTCAATCATTGTTGTGGTGACCTAAAAAATAGAAACATAACTCAAATCAGTTGACTTGGAGTTTCAACTGGTGGTCGTTCTGGCAACATTTTCCTCAAGCCGGTATGAGGTAAATTCCAAATACTTTAGGCAATAATAGCGACTTCAATATCAATTATATTTTTCTTTTTAAATTTTAATTACCTTATGCGAAATCATAGAATTTCATTCATTTTCATTTCAAAGTTAAAACACCTGCAATTCTATTAATTATTCCTTCCTCTGCTTTTTTATATATTTATGCAGCTTCCTGCATTTTACTTAAATGCATTTGCCTGTCCTGTGTTAATAAGTGGCAACGGACCGGTTGTAAAAATTCTGTTTTCCTTTCAACAATGATTTCCTTCGTTCTTCCTTGGTTTTGTATTTATTTTTTTTTTCTTACTTTTTTCAACCTATGCACGCCAACATTTATTTCATTTGCCATTCACACTTTTTTCCATGTACTTTCAATTTGTCTTAATTTGATTTGTAAGTTGGCGTTGCATGCAACAAACGTAATACGACATTGATGTTCGTTGCCGCAGGGACTTGATGCCAGATAGCACAATAATTGCTCAATGCATAGAAAGAGGAAAAAGGAAACTCACATATACACACATACATACATACACATCTATGTAAGTGCATAGCAAATCATTTGCTACGCAACAGTTGTACGAATAGACAAAGAGCAATTTTACGTATGTATGTGTGTATGTATGTATGTACACACTCGCATGCCGATATCTGCATGCATTCATTCCTTGCAGTGAAAATTTGAAATAATGAAGAAAATATCTGGCTCAGCACTGGTGATTGTTATGCAAATGCGAACCAGTCTGGAAGTGACTGAGCTTTCACCAGTTGAAAGGTTCAAAATGCCTTCGTACTTACAGCGACCATCGCCTACTGCGGCGAATGGTGTGGCCACAAAAACAATCCCTCTTTCCTCTTCTGGCAAGACTTCCTTTCCGGGACTATTTTCTGTCTATGACCCAGAACGAGGTTCCTATTCACCCACGTCGAGTCCACCATGTTTGTAGCCAACTTCATGGTATCGGGTCCTCTTCTTATGTCTCTGTCTGTGCGGCTGCGCTTTGTTGTAGTGTGTCGAGGTTTATTTTGCTCCTTCGTAATACACCTTCAACGTAATTTTTAACCGCATTCCACTTATACTCGCGAGTAAGCATCTTGCCAGTCACATTACACCGCGCGATATTGCCAAGCTGTTCTCTCTGAGCATATCTTTCCACGAGCCGTTTATCGCAACTAAAGAAGTGTGTTCGGCGTCATCGTACGGTGCTTTGAAGTATATGCACCAGAGACCTGCATGGCTCACTGTTTTCTTGAGTTGTTCATACGCTAAATTTCTTGCTCACATTCAGTCAATTGAATCAAAATATTTGGTCAAGTGCAGTCAGCTCATGCAGGCGAACGCGTAGTTCAGCTCAGTCAACACGTATGATCTAATGTCTTCGGCTCAAATCTAATCATTGAACAAAAAGCAGCATTGAATGAAATTAGCATCGGCCTTTGCGTTCAAACGATCAAACTTGTTCAAAGAAGTAATTGCCATTATTGTAAATAGCACATGTTCGAGCAAACGAGCGTTGGCGTACAATGTACGCTGTAAATGGCGTTTCGTATTTGAAAGGATTAGTTGGTTTCAGCAATGTTTCCTTATTTACATTATTTTCTTTCGTGTTTTATTATAAGTTTTAAGAAAAAAAACAAATATGAAAATATAGTGTTTTTGCTTTTACTTTGCTATCGTTAGTTACAAGCAAAAACTCATGCGGGATCATACGTGTTCAAACCGGCTCATTTGGCTCTATAGCCCTTTTATTCTTGCTCAAAAAAATGAATGTATAGCCGAACGAGCAAATACCCGAAACGGCTGCTATGAAGACGATTGGTGATAACATCGGAGAGCTAAATCGCAGCACATGATTTGATTGAGCTGAAATAAACAATGACAATAACTCATTTGAACAAGTTCGATCGTTTGAACGCAAAGGCCTGTTTTTTTGTTCAAGCGAAGCGTATGAATGTTTTACACTGAGCCGGTGCAGTTCTCTGATATGCACCTGCAGTTGTTGACCTTACCCATGCGGTATATGTATTTCTGGAAGTATCTGTGGTCCAAGAGTAACTGAGTTATGAAATAGCCCATTTCCCCCGAAGCTCCTTTGCACCCATTTGCCTTTTGTAAGAATCAGCTTCGCCGTCTATCTGTCAATCGATTCAGTGTCCCGTCGGCTTTGTCACCGCTGTATGGTTTGTCATTTCGGCGTCCACTCCTTCCGGGGCCATGAGGTTGATATGTATCTCCCCGTCGATCACAGAAAATGCTGCGCCTGAGAAGTTAAGTTTGCGTTATTTTACAGTCTTAAGAACAGACTGTTTAAAGTAGGATTATAGAGTAGGCGACTACGACCCCTCCCTGAGGAGTAACTCTCACCGCGTGGCTAGTTACGCCTATCTCTGAGACGATGATTTTTATTTAAGAGGTTGCTGAACAAATTCTACCAGCGGTTGATCAAAGCCCGCCCGAGAGTCCTTATGACAGCATCCGGGTAGATGTTGTAGAGAGCTCCTTCTATATCGAAATTCCTTGCAGGCAAGTCTTCTTTCTATTTTGCTTACGATTTTATGTAGAGCCGTGTCCATGGAACTTATTCTTAG
>JAYXIM010017683.1:0-22392 GCA_037575425.1 Anastrepha fraterculus
TAACCATAAACCCAAGATTCGTCACTAGTTATGACCCTCATTACTAATGTTCATGCGATGCCGGTTTTCGGTCGAAATTGAGCAGTTTTGGTACGAATTTTGCGGCGACCCGTCTCATGCCCAAATCATTGAAAAAATCGAATGGCAAGAGCCAATCGAGATGTCTAGGTCCTCAGCAACATCTCTAACGGTGATTCGACGAGTGACCAATACCATTTTCTTCACTTCATCAATTTTTTGCTCTGGCGTCCGACACGCTTTTCGTCGTTGCTATTTATATTTCTGGCCTTGGACATTTCTAGTGTTGTAAGGCGCCATCTGACATTTCCATTGGAAAATTTGACAAATTTTACGATAAGCGCACTCAGACCGTTTTCGTGAGTCAGCCATTTTCGTGTAGTTTACAGTGGCTTTTTAAAAACTCATCTGGGTAAAAAAATGGCATTAAATGGTGAACGATTGCGTTGTCACAGTTTCACAATTTTCGGAGAAGAATGTATCTCTGAACTAAATTCATTATGCGGCGGGCGAGCACCGTCATTCAGCGCCGTAAAAAATTGGTATAATGAGTTTTCTCATGGTTGCTGTTCGCTTACTGACGAATTCCGAAACTTATTCTAAAATCAGTTGTTGTGCAAGAAAATATCGATGCTGTGCTCGAAATGATTGAGTAAGAGCGTCATGAGCGTCACCGTGAGATTGAGGGCACCTGGGACATTTTTATGACCAGCAACAATAACAATTTTGCATGATCACCTTGTATTACAAAATTATGCGTTGTATTTTATAAAATTCACAAAGGGCGCGACTGAACAAACTGCTTCGAAAATTGGTTAAAAGGATTGAAAAAGTGTACTGATCGTCATGAGCAAATATTTAGAAAAACAATCAAACATTTCTTACCTTCTTCTTCTTGATTGGCGCGTTAACTGCCTAAGCGATTTTGGCAGATTGCCGTTTTTCGGTAAATTTCCTTAAGACGGCGATCGTCTTATTTACGAGGAAATGTAAAATACCTAGAGCTCAACTCCCCTCAATATCAGGCGCTCCTTTGGTGCTCTCTCTCTGAGTGAAGTACCTGGGACTCATCCTTGACAGAGGGCTAAAGTGGAAACCCATCACTGACGAGAGAATCAGGAAGGGGACAGTCGCCTTGTATGGACGTAGGAGCGCTATCGGCAAAAGATGAGTTCTCAAAGCCGAAAGTTACCTTTTGATTATATAACAATTATAAAGCCAATTTTGTTGTATAGACTCCTTATCTGGGGGAACTCGCTGGAAAAGCTGACATCAGTTAAGAAGCCAGAGAGAGTTCAAAGGTCTCATTGGAATCAATAGCTCCCTTCGGACCACTCCTACTCTTGCGCTTAACGCTATGCTGAATGTGGATCGCAGAGAAAACTGCCGCTGCACGCGCTGCAATCGGATTGAGGTGTTCGGGCCACATGCTAGACTTAAGCTACGTACACTCTAGAATTCTTAGCAGAATATAGTTCATCCCTATGGTGCGTAATCAATGTACACCCTCGCTGGATCCTAACGGTACTTTTTCCATGTATATTCTCTTGAGGGAGGAATGGGCGGGTGCAACATTTGGAAAACAGGGGGATCAATATTTGGAAAAATGGGTGGACGAGTATTCTGCAAGGAGCTCTCCATCAAGCTGAAATTTAGGTTTCCGGATCACTATAGTGTTTTCCAAGCAGAGGTAGCCAGCCGCTTCTGTAAATACTGTAAAGACCGTAAATTTCTACTCCGACAGCCATACAGCAATTAGGCGGCGTATGCTTCACTTCTCTTCCCGACTGCATTTTAATACGTCGATATTAAGTTCATTTGGGTTACTCGGTCACAGTGGCAATTGCTGGATTGATGAGCTGTCTAGACAGAGGACCCTGGAGATGGTTCCACTGCTAAATGAGAGGATTGGGGTTCCTTTAAGAACCTGTGTTCTACTCCTGGAAAGATGGGCTTCGCGTCAACTCAGCGAGCGCTTAGCTAGTACGCAAACGTGCAAAATCGGAGGTTTAGACACGGCTGGATCGGGAGCGCTCAAGGGAACTTTTAAGATAAACAAAGCTGCAGCTCCTTTGTTGAGTATCCTTACCGGACATTGTTCGTTAGGTGTTCATATGGTGAGACTTGGGATTGTTTCCAGTCTCTCAAGATTAATCTCAGCACCTTCTTCCTAGCTGCTCTGCTCTCGTCGGGCTAAGCTTATTACATCTGCGCTCTCATTTTTGTACTACACCTGCGGATATAGCAGGCCCTGATATTAAAAACCCTATGAATTTCATCAGTAGCTTCAAGCGGTTAATACAAATGCAATTAACCACCGTTGGTCGTCAGCCTCCGATCCAAAACCTCATTTTTCCCTTTTTTTTGCCCCCGTTCTGCTCTTTTCACTCTGTATGACATCATACTGTGGGAATGTTTTATTCTTTGTCCAAGTGCGACTCTCGCGTGGTCAGCCATGGCCATCCTATCCTACCTAGACAGGGCACCCACGATTTGATTTCGCGAACAAAAAATATTGTAATATGAGGTTTTGGTTATCTAAATGTGGGCTGATCCTAGCTAAGCGGTTTTTGCATGAGTTTTAGACATTCATCTGAGGAACTTTCCAATCCAAAAGCTGTGTTTCCCCAACTAAACTCTTTCCCTCTTCTTTCTATTCTTGTTTTTCTGAATTTATATTATATTATAGATTTTAAATAAAAAGTGAACCCTATACCAGTTGAACAAACCATTCAAGAAGGTATCCTTCTACCGAATGGTATACAATTATATTTAACATTGGACCATTGCATATCACAGTTGTCCGAAAATTAAAGCTTTAATTCAATTAATAAGCTTAAAATAATTGCAGATCAGATTTTTTTCAACTTATAGAAGACTATCTATATATGTATATTTTTTAATATTTTTTATTTTATTTTTTTAAATTTTTTTTATGTGTAAAAAATTTTTTTTTTATTTTACTTGTTTTTCGACTTTAATATTTCGCATTTTATGGCACTTAATTTAAAATTGCTTTATTACACACAGACACACACATACTTATTATATTTAAATATTTTTGCTGCATATTCTGTGGCCAAGGGCTGTTGTTACTTGTTGGCAGCAGTTAAGGTCATTTGTTGTAAATAAAGAAAGCATAAAAATTGGTGAAGCGAAGAGCGCAATACCGCTTTACAACCCTGAATTCAACCAAGCAAACATCCAAGCAACAACAAATGTTGTTGTCGTTGCCGCTGCAATGAGCCAATACGCAAACCAACCAACCAGCAGCCATCAGTCGAGGAAGCAAACCATAAAAATTCTAAAGTAACTCAGGCGGTCAGTAAGCGAGGAGAGCGAGAGCAGCGTAGAGCAGCAGCAGCAGCAAGCGAAAGGCGGCTGAATTTATTGCCATACATTCTTTAGCTGCATTTTTCTACTGAATTTTTGTACTTGCATGTTTTCTTTTCATACTTTTTTTCTATTTCATACAGCGAGCGGCTGCTTTTCCGCTTGGTTCTTAGCGCCTTCGCCCACTCATTTTACCCTTTCCCTTATGCTCATTGGCATTTATTTAAGAATGTGTAGCTTCCTTATGTTTTCAAGCGCAGTATAACGTATTTTTTAGTTGTTTTTGTTTTTCTAACATTTCTAGCTGGTTTTATTTTTTTATTTGTGAAATGCGTTTCCACTCATTTTGTATTTCCTTCTTGCGTTTTGTGTTTCTCTCGGCGCTTGTTTGATTTGAATTTTTTTTATTTGTGTTTTTCGTTTTGTAATCACACCGGATGATGCCATAAATCAACACTTGTTTAGTTAGTTGCGGCAACAGGGCAGCAGCAACACTCTAAGCAGCAGAGCACAAGCCGCAATTTCTAGCGCAAAGATTGCAGTTACTGTGTTTCTCTTTGTGTACGGACGTGTACACACACACATACTTATGTACTCAAACACTTTGCTGCATTTCGCATATGTGTATGTATGGAAAGGAGTATTCATATGTAATATGTTGTGTTGGGGCATTCTATTCGGTGGCTGATTCTCCAGGCCGCTGGATGCCTTTCTCAACTACTTGCCCAGCCGTTTGTTTATTTGTCCGTCTGCTATTTTGTATTGTTTAAATATTGGAAATTGCTCTCTGGTGTAGGATTTTATTTTTTTCCTGCACCACAAGTTGCCCTCTCACCACACACCTGCACACATACTTTGATATATGGGCGCACATTCACCGTTAAAATTGTCGGAAGTTGCTAGTCACTAACTTCATATGCTGGTTTGCGTGCTTTTGATTTACTGTTTTGTGTTTTATATTTTATATTTTATATTTTCTCTTCTCTGTTCTCTGTTCATATTTTTTATTTTTTGTAAGTCGATTTTTAAATTTGTTGATCCCCCATTGACTGTTATTTATTGATTTTTATTGTTATCATTTTGAGTTCTGATGGGAGTGTACTGTATATCGTTTAAATACATCTACTTTTGAATTTTCGTTTATTGAAAATGAAAAATAAAACTCATTGGCGCGTAAATTTTTTATTTGCTGTGCAGAGATGGTTTTTTATGGGGTATTCACGGTAGTAATACACTTTTTCTATCATTTTTTGAAGCTTTATAAATCTTGTTAAAGGCTTGAAACTTGGATTAGTATAGGCCTTGCTATAGAATAAAATATATTTTTATAAAAAAAAATTAAATTAAACAAATAAATGAAAAATATAAAAAATAAAAAAATATATATAAAAATTAAAAAAGAAATATATAAAAATTAAAAAAAAATATATATATGTATATAAAACTAAAAAAGAAAATATACAAAAAATAAAAAATATAAAAAAATATAAAAAATATAAAAAAAAATATAAAAAAGAAAATATAAAAAATAAAAATAAAAAAATTGTAAAAAAAATTAAAAAAATAAAAAAATACATACAAAAAATGTATATAAAAAAATATATTTAAAAAAAGATATATATAAAAATATATATATATTAAAAAAAATATTTATAAAAAATAAATATGTATATAAAAAAAATTAAAAAGTAAAGAAAAAAATCATATAATGTAATGAGCTCCAGGGTAACACAACGGACCCAACTTGCGGTCTATGATGCGGGGTCACCCTTAAACCAACCAACCAAAGAAAAAAATTATAGAAATATGTGTCCGTTCTATATTTATATAGTATATATCCGAGAGCTCTCATCTGAGGCTTTGTTTTGTTTTTCATTGGGGGAGGGCTTTTACGTTGTGAGTCGCAACACCCAGTGCACAACCAGATATCCATCCTGGGTTGCTTCGCCTTCTCACATTAGCTCGCCTTCAAACGGATGTTCCGGAGCAACCTAGAGAATACTTGGACAAAGCCCTGAAGTTTTGAGCTATTCGGACCGTATGCAGAAGAATCGTTCTGGCCACTCCCAAGTGAATGCCAGTCAGGAACTTTCACCACTTGCATGAGCTTCTACACACGAAACCATCCTTCATCCTGCTATCGTATGGTGCAGAAGCTTGGACGATTACAACATCCGACGAGGCGTCTCTCGGAGTGGAAGATTTTTGGACCTTTGCACGTTGATGACAACGAGTATCGCACTCGTTGGAGCAATGAGCTGAATGAGTTTCGCGACGACATATACATAGTGCAGAGAATAAAGATCTAGCGACTTCGTTCGCTGGGTCATGTCGTCCGAATGGATACAAACGCTCCGGCTCTGAAAGTAGTAAATGCGGTACCAACTGGTAGCAGAGGAAAAGAAACACCTCGGAAATATCAGGTGTAGAAGGACTTGGCTTCACTAGGTGTTTCCATTTGGCGTCGGTTAGCACAGGAAAGAACCAACCAAGTAGTCAGCCAAAAAGTATAGTATATATCCAGGAATGTTTGCGAATACCGCTTTTGCTATTCATAAGATGGCATGATGTCTCTACTTTTGTATGGCCTCACTTGATTTATTGTCGTCACAATACAAATAAATTTCAAAAGAACGATAAATTTGTGTCCAGATTCGCAAATCTACCTAACTGGCTGGAGTTCAGAAGCCTCGAAAGATATTCGACGGTAGTAAAAAGAGTTATGAAGGACACAAAACAAGTTGCTGATAAAAAACCAAAAATTACTTCAGATTAGTCTTCTATTGTATATTTAAAAAAACTTTTCTTAAAACTATTTAGCTCCCGTACTTCAACAATTTCACCTACCCTTCTACCTAGGCCATCAAAATCCCGCTATTGAATTTTTAGTAACAAGCGTTAAATGTCTCTGCGCAATCCTTAGGGAATCATAGCAACTACAGATTTAAGTTGGCGGAAAATGAGTTACTTCTCAAGTTAAAGTTTAAAAAAAAAATCCCATTAAAACTTCAACATTATTTGCGCCATCAAGCAACCCGGAGTATCGGTGAACTTTTGTTATGTTATTTGTTTCTTTATACTTCTCCCATTTTTGCAACAACAAATATGTAAACTTACCCATGTGTTAAAGCCACGATATATTTTTGCCAAACGAGCTGTCATTTGCTGTCATCAAGGATGTGCGAAAACGTATTTTTCCTGTTATTATACTTTTCAAACATATCCTTAAAAATATCCTGTCATTTTATAGACGCTATGTTGCTATGGCTCGTAATAAAAATTTGCATCATTTGTTCATACGCACGTACACATACACATACGCAGAAAAATGGAGCATATAACCACATGAAATTCCAATGTGTCATCGCTAGCGCCGCTTGCTGTGTCTGCGGCGTGCCGTATCACTGCGAAACTTCAGCAGCTCCAGCTGGCAAACTCCAAATGGTCTGCAGCATTACACATTTCCTTTGTAAATATTTTCTTCATATTCTTTTTTTTCATTTATTTTTGTTTCTATTTTTATTCAGTGTCAGTTGCTTGCCAAAGTGTGCTTGTACTGTGGCAATGGCAATCTAAGAGCAGCTCCATAAAAGAGCTAACGAAATGTAAAAAGGACAAACAAAAAAAAAAAAAACTAATGCACGCTGAAAGTACGGCAAGCGCATATTGAACTCAAACCACATATTTAGTAACCTTGAGAACATTTTTTTATGTAAAAGTTTATCGTAGGAAATTGAATTGCGTGAACATTAAAGGCAAACAAGTTTTTTTTTCAATTTCTGCTTTGTTGTTGCATCACTCAAAGGCGAAAAGTTAAAGAACCCAAAATGTAAGCATACATCAAGGCGTGTAAACAATATTGAAAAGTTTAATCGCTGACAACACGTCAAAGTAGCGATTGCTACTGTTGCTGTTGCCTGCTACTTTGCGGTCTCCCTTTTCTTTTTATTTTTCTTTTGCTTTTCTTTTTCTTTTGGTTGTCATAGTAGTTGGCTGTATGTGTGTGTTTTTTATACAGAGGCAAATCCTGTTACGAAGCTTGGCAGTTTAAACATTTTGCAGACTTGTTTGAGGCTGTTATGTGGTGCTTATGATATGATTTGAATACCACTTCATTGATACAAATGCCTTGTCGTATCGATGAAGTGCTTATAAAACTTTTTATGCATTTTTATAAGTTTTCGGGGCGCAGTGTGATGTTTTGATGGGAGTGAATACTAAAAATGATACATTTTGATTTAAATTCGATAGTAAATGGTATAGTGAAGTAATCAAATAAGATATAGATAAATTAAGAAATGGTATAAAATAGGAAATAGTATGAAACAGAAAATGGTATAAAATAGAAAAAGGTATAGAATAGAAAAAGGCATTAAGTAAAAAATTGTATAAAATGAAAATGGTATAAGATAGAAAATAGTATAAAACAAAAAAAAAACGTATAAAAATGGTATAAAATAAACAACGTAAAAAATAAAAAATGGTTTCAATTGAAAGTGGTATAAAATAAGAAAAAGCGTACAAAATAGAAAACTGGTATAAACTAAACAATGGTATAAAATAGAAAACGGTATAAATTAAGAAATAGTGTTAAATAGAAAGTGGTATAAAATAAAAAAAAAGGTACAAAATGGTGTAAAACAGAAAATGGTATAAAACAGAAAATGGTATAAAATAAAAAATAGTATAAAATAAAAAATGGTATAAAATAGAAAAAGCTATAAATTAAGAAATAGCTTTAAATAGAAAATGGTATAAAATACAAAATGGTATAAAACAGAAAATGGTGTAAAGTAAACAAAGTCGACAACGATATAAATTAGAAAATGGTATAAAATACGAAATGGTATAAAATGAGACTAGTATAAAATAAGACAGTAAAAAATGGTAGAAAACTGGTATAAAATAAAAAATTTTATAAAATAGAAAACGGTATAAATTAAGAAATTGTATAATAAATTAAGAAATGGTGTAAAATGGAAAATGGTATAAAGTAAACAATGTCAACAACGGTATAAAATAGAAAATGGTATAAAATGGTTTAAATAGAAAGTGGTAAAAATAAAACTGTTTTAAAATAGAAAACTGTGTAAAATAAAAAATATATATGTACGAGGGCGGGTCAATAAGTCCGTGACCTTTTGTATTTCTGACCCGTTTACTGAAAAAGAAATACTGCTCCTGTCAACAGGTATCTGTCAGTTGACTCCTGTCAAAATTTGAACGTGCTGCGACAGTTAGTTTGTGTTTTACAGCTACCTTTGGCGCGTATACCCTTTTTGGGTTTTTGGCCGAGCTCCTCCTCCTATTTGTGGTGTGCGTGTTGATGTTGTTTCACGAATGGAGGCAGCTACAGTTTCAAGCCGACTCCGAACAGCAGATATACACTCGGAGGTTTGTCATTGCCTGCCGAGGGGCGACCGCTATTAGAAAAATGTTTTTCTTAATTTTGGTATTTCACCGAGATTCGAACCGACGTTCTTCTCTAAATTCCGAATGGTAGTCACGCACCAACCCATTCGGCTACTGCGGCCGATATATAATAGTATAAAATAGAAAATGGTATAAAATACAAAATGGTATAAAATAGAAAACGGAATAAATTAAGAAATGGTACAAAGTAAACAAGGTCAACAACGATATAAAATACAAAATTATATAAAATAAAAAAGTTTTAAATAGAAAATGGCATATAATGGGCAAAATAAATAAAAAATGGTATAAAATAGAAAACTGGTATAAAATAAAAAAATCGTATAAAATAGAAAATGGTTTAAAATACCAAATGGTACAACATAATAAACTGGTATAAAATAAAAAATTGGTATAAAATAAAAATATGAAAGTTAATACACTTTCCGTATGAAATGCAGGCCAACTTTTCCAAAACTATTCAGTGAGTTACTTAATTCAATCAACATTTAGCTTTGGAAGAGTCGAGACCGAGGATGGGAGGATAAGTCGAAAATTTCATGTGATTGGAATATTTGGTTGGATGATGTACGGTAATAAGGTGTTTCTTTCGCGAAAAACTTTTGTTGGTTGAACCTCGCCTTGGAACACTCATACTGTCGATTGCTGTTTTGTTTCCGGCTCATATGCCTAAATCCAAAATTCGTCATCGGTTACGATGTCATAGTACGTACTTTGAACCGCCTCGGCTCACTTTCTTCAGCATTTCTTTGTGGCTAAGTGTGGTATTTCAACAGCCAAAAGTCGGGAAGTTAGTTAATCAGTGCACTCCTGTCTTGATAATCCACGCCGAAAATCGTAATAAATCATCGCACGACAACATTTTCATACAATGGTTAAAATAATACAAAATGCTGAATAAAACTGCGTAATATTATATTTCAATATGTGTATATGTACGTGATCCTTTAACACCTATCAATTGGAGCATAGGGTGTCAACCACTTCTCTTCGACCAACGGACAACGGTTCTGTGGTACGGAATCTTATTTCCTGTCCAGTGACTTCATTTCGGCTTCTGTTGAGCGCTCGCAGGTGGCTACGTGGCCTGCTAATTCCTCTACCAGTTTGTTGAAACGAGTGCTTAGTTTAGCGAGATTGCCGTACATTTCTCCTGTCTTGATAATTCTGTTGCAACATCGACCTGATTAGCTTGCGCCAACAACTCGCCGTATGGTTATTGTCACGGGGCCAGAAAACTACATTAAATCTTCGACGAAGGTAGCGATTTAGGAACGTTTGCAGGCGTTTCGTTATTGAGTTATACTTAAAAAAATATTATACTGTGCTCCTATGAAATCCTATTTTGAGTATAGTGTGTCAATTACTCTTTTTAGTCTCAAACTGGTGGTTTTGGTCCTTAATTGGACTAGTGTTTTTCTATCTATTTGGAACTAGTATGAGACTTGTATATTTCTGGTCGAATTCTTGCAATTGTCATGTTGTAGGACATAGCCATGTAAAAAACCAGTTGCCGACTAGTGGTCTGACCATACTAGGTGTGAGCTGGTTTACAACTGTACATTTGACTACAGGCTCTAAACTGCCAATTTTACTTTCAAGTGTTTAAGTGCAGGCATAGAGAAGTTTAAAGCGTAGATAGGCACGGCACGTGTCTTACTCCCATAACTCCATTTTCTTGTGAAAATTTTATATACTTGAATTCTATGAGTAGAATTAACGGAAACAATTGTGTTGTTGTTAAGGGTGAATGATTTTCACCTCATATGGGTAAAGTTAACCACTTGTTATAGAAAATTTTTTAATGGTTGTATGCATGTGCGAGGAGATGTGTATATCTGTGTGTAGTATAAGTAGAATATACCTTCGAATCTAAGTCGGGCGCAACAAAGCCTACTCTGGCGTTTCTAAAGTTTTAATTGCCAGTTTATTTTTCAATATGATTTCTAACTTTCTGCACTTTGGGCTTTAAAAGGCTTTATAAGCTTTTAATATTCTTAGAAATTTATTTGTAAAGGGCATTAAATAAAGAGTGCCTCGTTATTTTACATCGCTTTGAAATACGAATAAGTTACACCCATCATCCACAGCTCTATTGGTTTTGAACCCGAAGCAACCGAGATGATAGTCACGCACAAATTTATTCGGTTTTGACGGCTATTAAGAGCCCTCCTATCAGTCGGGGTCTTACAGAACTTACAACTTAATAATTCAACCAATTTTTGACATTGAAATTCCATTTTCTGGAGAGATATTAAACAATATTCTCTTAAATTACTTTAGTTTGTGTTAGGGTAGCCAGTAAGAAACTTTTGTATAAAATAAATAAAAAATATTATATTTTGTATATAAATAAATAAAAAATAATTAAATAAATAAATAAAAAAGAAATAAATAAATAAATAAAAAAGAAATAAATAAATAAAAAATAAATTAATACAAAAAATATGTATAAAAAAGGAAAATTAAAAAAAAAAAGAAAAAATAAAAAATAGAAAAGAAGTAAAAAAATAAAAATTAAAAATAAATAAAAATAAATATATAAATAATGAAGATATAAATAAAAAATAAATAAATAAAAATAAATTTATAGAAAGTAGAAGATAAATAAATAAAAAGTAAGTAAATAAAAGCAAATAAAAGATAAATTAATATAAAATAATAATAATAAAAACATAAAATAAGAAAAAATTGAAAAAAAATTAAAAATGAGAAAAAGAAGAAAAAAAAAAATAAATAAAAATTAAGTAAATAGAAGCAAATAAATGAATAATAAATAAAAACATAATAAATAAATAAATAATAAATAAATAAAAAATGAAAAAGTAAAAATTAAAGTAATAAAAAAAAGAAAAATAAAATAACAAATGAATAATAAAAATAATTAAATAAAAAATATATTAATATAAAATAATAATAAAATAAGAAAAAATTGAAAAAAATAATAAAAATAAAAAAATGAAAGAATAAAAAAAATTAGAAAAAAATAGAAAATTATAAAATAAAAAGAAAATAAAGAAATGAAAAGAGAAAAACAAATAAAACATAAATAAATAAATAAGTAAATAAAGGCAAATAAATGAAAAATAAATAAAAACATAATAAATAAATATATAAATAAATATATAAATAAAAAAATATATAAATAAATAAATCAATAAATAATAAATAAATAAAAAATGAAAAAAATAAAGTAATAGAAAAAAATAAAATAAAATAAAATAAAAAATGAATAATAAAAATAATGAAGTAAAAAATAAATTAATCAAATAACAATAATAAAAAAATAAAATAAGAAAAAATTGAAAAAAAAATAGAAAATTATAAAATAAAAATAAATAAAAAAAGAAAAAAATGAAAAAAATAGAAAATTATAATATA
This sequence comes from Anastrepha fraterculus, assembly GCA_037575425.1. Taxonomy (NCBI): domain Eukaryota; kingdom Metazoa; phylum Arthropoda; class Insecta; order Diptera; family Tephritidae; genus Anastrepha; species Anastrepha fraterculus. Next base: position 12,166 of record JAYXIM010017683.1, read on the forward strand.
AAAAAAATAAAAAAATGAAAGAATGAAAAAAATTGAAAAAATAGAAAATTATAAAAAAAATAAAAAAATTAAAAAATTGAAAAAAATAGAAAATTATGAAAAAATAAAAAAATGAAAAAAAGAAAACATAAGCAAAAAAAAAAATAAAAAAAGGAATAAAAAAAAAGAAAACATAAGTAAAAAAAAAATAAAAAAAGGAATAAAAAAAAAAAGAAAACATAAGTAAAAAATAAAAATAAAAAAAGGAATAAAAAAAAAAATTAAAAAAAAAGAAAAAAAAAAACAAAGAAAAAAATGAAAAAAGAACAAAAACCAATAAGAAACAAAAAAAAAAAATTAAAAACAATAGAAAAATGAAAAAAAGAAAAAAAAAATACAAATAAAAAATAAATAAAAGGAAATAAATAAATAAACAAATAGGGAAATAAATGAGAACAGAGAAATAAATAACGAAATACGTAAAAAAAAAAAACAAAAAAAAAATAAATAAATAAATACATGCAAAAAAAACAAAAAAAAAAAAAAAAAATTAATAATAATAAAGCTAAATAAATAAAAAATAAACCACAAAAACAACACTTCAAAGCCATCCATAGAAGCGCCTACTTGAGTTCACAGGCTGCATTCTATTTCCTCTTATTTTTCACATAAATCAGCAGAGATTCCTTGCGATTTCATATTTGGCTTATTTGCATTTACAAAAGCCAAAGTGGAGTCTTGTTAGTTTGCTGGAATGAGTTGTCTAATTTGCTTGGCTCATTTTCGCGTTCGCTAGATTTTGGATTCAATAAGGCTGTCTTGTTTTCCAAAATTATGCGCAGCACTTGGCTGGAAGGAACTGAGCTGATACATACATTTTTACCCAATAATCTGAATCCTAGTAAAAATCCAGGTCACCTCTTCACCTTGATTCAGAAACAAAAAAACAATTTTCTATCGCAATGAAAATTTCTTGGCTCCAGCGTTTGAAATACCAAATTTTTTGTAGAAATACTTCACAATCACTTCACGAAAATGTCTAAATCTGGAAGGCACAATCCGTTTTGTGACTTGTATTAAGTTACAATATATGCTTACGGGTAATTTTTTACGAAAGAGGTGGTTTTTCTTGGTATTCGGTTGTTTATATGATCTTGTCTTTTACATCTTCATAACTGAACGTTAGAATCCGTTTCGAGACAACCAAAGATCACATTTTCTATGGCAAAGAAACTTTTTAGAAACAACTGTGTATTACATACCTATTGGAATACCCTATACCTGCATTGAATGAGTTCTTGTTTGCGTATACTATTATTATATTGTTTGTTCGTACTGCTTTTATTTCCTGCTTTCCTACATCTGCACATACATATTTTGATATCTCTTCTTCCGTGTTTGCTTGTAAATCAGCGCAATTTTAGCTGCATAGTGCATTCATATTTGCCACATCACAACAGCAGGAGGGCATATGAAATATTGAGCGAGTGCCATTCGCTATTTGTGGCATTAACGGTGCGCCGCGCCTGGCATCGCGTGCTGCTGCTTTCCGCACGCACACAAACGTACTGCCCTATCGCGTGCCGTCTTTAATACTTTTTTACTGTTTTTCTTGCGCTACGCATTAAATTTTTCATATTTTATGTTTTTCTATTATCTTCACGTTGTATGAATGATGTATGCATTATAGGTAAAGGGTGGTCCATATAGTGTTTACTTTTTCTAAATCGTATGTCATTTTGACGGAGACAGCTTTTTCACCACTGGAAATTTTGAGAGAAAGTCGTATAACGTAACCTAATTCCTAACCTACATATTTCCAAAATCAAAAACAATCAATTATGGCAAAGAAGCCAAATTTATCTTTTCTGACGAGGCGCATTTTCGTCTTGGCGGCCATGTGAACAATCTAACCTACGGCATCTGGGGATCAGAAACCACGCATGTGATCGTCGAGAAGCCAATTCATCCTTAGAGAGTGGCAATTTGGTGCGGATTTTGCAGCGGTGGCTGGCTTTATTGGCCCACTTTTCTTTGAAAAAGCTACTGGAAATGCAATTCCAGTCAACGGTCAGCGCTACGGAGCTGCTATTTGACGCTGTTCGACTTTTATTGTGGGATATCGTTAAGGCAATCCAGTGAGATTCAGGCCCTTAAGGCGAATATCCGGTAAGCCATTCGTCAGGTGGAACCGGAAGCGTTAACAGAATGCGCTACTACGAAGCCAGTCGAAGCAGTCACTTGAATGAAATCGTGTTCCATAAATAATGGGAATGTAAGCCGTAAAAAAATTAATTTTATTTTATAGTAAACTAGCAAACCCGGCCCCCTTCGCTGGGCACACTAAAATAGAATAGATATGGTTTAGAACAGAAAATAAAACAAAAAAAAAAATTTTTTTCCACGAACACATAATTTCATTCGGATTTCACATTAAATTCTCAAATTTCGTAAGAAATTATTCACTGTTCCAAAATCCACTCCAAAAAAATTCACAAACAAGTTTTACATGTTGCACTTACGTTTTTTCCTTATGGCATCCAAATCAGAAAGAAATATTGACACATTGTAACTCACACTGTCAATTTGACAGTTCAGTTCCGCCCCAAGCGTTAAAAAAGTAAGCGACATTATGGCTGGTTCAAAAGAACGCTGTACCCGTTGCAAGTGCTCCGAATTATAACCAAACTTTACGAAACCCATTTTCAATACTTACTTAACAATGTGCGTAAGTTTGGTTTAATTCGGTGCAAAGACACGGCGGGTCCACGTTTTGGCATATATTTCGAGACCCTAGTCATTAATAGGTACGAAAATTACCCCGTATTAAAGCACTTATCAACAGCTTCCATTTGATATCCATATTGTACAAACACATTCTAGGGTCCACGTTTTGGTCTCTATCTGGAGACCCTAGTCACGGAGCGGATGGAAATACTCTGCACTAAAGCATTCACCAAGAGCTTCCATTTGATATCCATATTGTACAAACACATTCTAGGGTCCACGTTTTGGTCTCTATCTCGAGACCCTAGTCACGGAGCGGCATGAAAAATACTCTGGACTAAAGCATTCACCAACAGCTTCCATTTGATACCCATATTGTACATACGCATCCGAAGGTTACCCGGGTCCACGTTTTGACCTATATCTCGATCCCTATTTCCAAAATAAAATATAATCCATGTTACTCGTGGATGATGTAGCTTTCGAATGGTGAAAGAGTTTTTAAAATCGGTCCAGTAGTTTTTGAGCCTATTCATTACCACCAAACAAACAAAGTTTTCCTCTTTATAATATTAGTATAGATAAAAAATAAATACATAATTGGCGCTAACACTCTTTTTGAGAGTTTGACCCAGCTTCTCCTACTTGTGGTGTATGTCTCTTGAAGTTGTTCCATAAATGGAGAGGCCTACAGTCCTTTAACGCGATTCCGAATGGCATATGTTGTTTTTATGAGGAGTTCTTTAAATAGAAACCACTATGCCGACCACCCTGTATATTACACACATGCCTGTGGTTTGTGTTTAGCCAATCTTAGCTACACCTCCTTACGTTAGCCTTACATTTTTCACATTTTGCGGCATTCAACCCACTCCATTTCCTGCGCATAGGCAATCGCCCGTTGTCCACCCAGCTGGTAACTGCTGCTAAGATATATTTTTTTTCTGCCAACCTGCTCACAACAAATTAAAATTGCTGCCCATAAAGGAAATAATGAAGAAATTAAAACCGCGACTATTAAAACATCAACTCACATGGCAGCAGTGGCACGGGTCTCTGGTAGTTGCTTGTCTGCTCAATACTCCTTTATTTTGTAATTAGTAGTTTACATATATTTATATTTATGCGTTAGTGGTAGTGTACAGACATTGCGCAACCTGGGAGCCTTTAAGCCTAATATGCCGCAATGGCCCCGCCGTTGTTCGTTTACTCTGTTTAACTTGCACCCAAACTGGTGTTACTCGGAAGAAATTTGATTGAGGTCGATAGTTGTGCGCTGCTAGAATTTCTATAAATTTAGTTTGGAAAATTACTTTTATTCAATTTAAAGTAAAAATTGTGTGAAAATAATAGAAAATTAAAAATGAATTTACTTTTGCTCGATATGACCATCTTTTGCCTTGACTATGGCCTTGATGCCGTCCATCGGGCGGACGAATCGCAAGCTGCCCGAATGTGACTTGCTCGACAATGGCTTTTTTCATCGCCCCGAGACTGGTGAATCTTTTAGCTCGGAGCTGGCTCTCCAAAATGGCCCAAAGAGAATAATCCATCGGATTCGCGTCTGGTGAATTTGACAGCCATTATGTAGACGTTATGAAGTTCGGAACGTTTTTGCTTTAGTCATTCTTGGTTCACTCGAGTTTGTGATCTGGTGCCGAGTCTTGTGGAAACGTCCATGATCTGCCACTGAAAAATTTTCTCGTTAGAAAACACAATGTACGAAAATTTACCGCTTTCGGCCAAGCGCAGCGACTCCTTCGCTCTCTCAAGTCTAACTTGTTGCTGCTTTGGTGTGAGATCATACGCCTTTTGGATCTTGTAAGGCTTGACTTTGAGATCAGTTTCAGTGTACGGCGGATGCTACGGCAAGATATTTTCAGTTCTTACGCCATTTGATTGGCACTTCGTCGAGGATTTCGCTCAAGTCGCTTCTTCACTTTTTGAACCATTTTATGCAGTCTTTTGATGATCACCTCCATGATTTTCGCGATGTTACCAGTATCATTGGAAAGAGTAATGGGCGATGAACAAAAACTTTATTCACTTTAAGGTGCTCGAGCAGATTTTCCAGCCAAATATAATGCAATCACACTATTACGTTTGAAATCTATTACCGATTTTCTTTTCTCTCGTTTACTCTCGGCAAAATGCTTCCGCGCGCTTGTAAACAATACTCTGGACTGTCATTTAGCCAACAAACAGACAGCTGATGCCCATGCATCAGCTGCGCGAGCGGTCTGAAGTTGGATACATTTCGAGTGCCGGACCCTGTAATATAACGGGCGTTTTAAATTCACAACGAAGCAGTGATTTGTAAAAAAGGGAAGTTTCAATGATAGCGGCACAAGGAAATTGAAAAATACATAAAGTATTATAGCGCCTTGATGTTATTTTATACTTTCACTAAATTCGTCGTTTTGCTCCTTAGTGATCTTGCACAGGCTTGGCGGCTATACAGGCACACAATATTTAGTAGTAATCACTAACACAGTCAAAAGGGATTTGGAAATGTAAGTATGTATACGACACCATTACTTTTCAAGTGTAAATATTTTCTACTTTTTGACGCTTTTGTGCACGTCTTGTCGAAATTTTGTTTTCGTCATTTTGCACATTTTGGTAATGGTGTTTTATGCCAACTTAGCTTTGACTAATGCGCTTTTGCCTCACTTCGATACGTAGAGAGAAAAAGAAAAGTTCATATGCAGCGCGCGTGAGTCGTTAAACTGTCATTAGGCTGTAGAAAACAAGTTTCGCTTCGAAATGTTCAAATTTGGTGTGGGGATTTTTGTTTGATTTTATTATTATTTTTTATTTACTATTGCTTTTACGAGTATTAGCTGAAATTTAAAAGAAATCTTGGGAACAAGTTGATTTTGCCGCTGATTGTTATAGTTTTGAAATCAAATTTCAAATTTAAACTTCAGTTTTGTGAAAAGAAATTAAAAATATATATGTACAAGGTGAAACCCAAAATAAACAAGACTGGAGTCATGAAAATGTTTTTGATGGCGCCATCTTTCTTATGAGTTACTGCGTTAGAAGTTACATTCCCAGCTGACTTCCAGTGAAAGCTTGGTGTCATTTGGTTCAGCGGAAGCGAAGTTATTGCATCTAAAGTGCCACTATGTTTGTGTCATCGGTACAAAAATGCGTTTCGAACAAAGAGCTAATATCAAATTTTGTTTAAAAATCGGTAAAACGTTTACCGAAACATTTGAATTGATGAAAACAGTTTATTATTGTCTATCCAGTGCCAGAGTTCATGAGTGGTTTACACGTTTCAAAGATGATTGTGAGGACATAAATGACAATGAACATACGGGCCGCCCAAAATCAGTAATAACCGAAAACTCCATCGAAATTGTTCGTGAATTTATCAAAAATGAACCGAAATCATCGTTGAAATTCATGGAATCGTAGTTGAATATCTCCAAAACATCGATTTATCGCATTTTAACTGATTATTTGGGCTTACGAAAGGTCTGTGCATGTTTCATTCCGCACAAGTTAAATGATGACTAAAAATAGCTCAGAATTCAACATTCGAAAGACCTCATTAAGGAGGCTAGAAAAGACTTCCTTTACAATCTTGTAACTGGTGATGAAACCTGGTGTTTCCAACATGAACCAGAAACTAAGCGTCAAAGTGCCGAATGCAAGGCTCAAGACGAGCCACCACCCAAAAAATTGCGTTTTGAGAAGTCAAAAGTCAAGTCGATGCTCATTTGTTTTTACCATTCCAAGGGAACTCTCCACAAGGACCAACGTACCAACGGGCCAAACCGGTTTTGAAGCACTTGTTGCATCGTATTCGTCGAATTCGCCCTGAATGCCACAAAGGAGGAAGCTGGCGGTTATTGCATGATAATGCACCATTTCATCGATCCACTCTTGTGACTGATTTTTTCACTAGAAATCGCATTTTAACCAACAATCACTCATCGTATTCGCCTCTTATGGCTCCCTGAGACTTTTATTTATTCAAAAAATTGCATTTGGCCATGATAGGAAAACATTTTGCGTCCATAGGGCCATCCAAGCGGCTTGTACCGACATCCTGAATGGCATTTCGGGTCAATGACCTGAAACACTCTTTCGAAAAGCTTTTAGATGGCGCAAAATAGTATTTCAAGGCCGAGGGGACTATTTTGAATAAATAAACTCGAAGTTATCAGAACAAAGCTCCTGCCGTTTCTATTTTAGCTCAGTCAAGTTTATTTTACTTGTATACTTATTAGGGCGGGTCGATTTAAAGATCGCTCATTGCTCTGTGAAAATCGTATTCTAGGGATCAAAATAAAAAACTTTGCCGAAGGAACCATACCTCTAAAACGAATTCTGATGTCCCCCAATTTGGGTCGAACGAAAAATCCCACTTTGACCCATTTAGAGTGCTCCAATCGAGTCCAAATGTATGACCGACCCCCACTAACTTTGGACGGCCGATCCACCCATGCCAGTGACACACCCCCTGGAACTACATTCATTTACAAACATACAATCATTTCAAAATATCACCATTTTTGGCCTTTACATGAGAAAAGAAACTAAAAAGTTCGACCCAAATTGGGGGCATCAAAATTCGTTTTAAAGGCATGGTTCTTTCGGCAAAGTTTCTTATTTTGATCCCTAGAATATGATTTTCACAGAGCAATGGGCGATTTTTTTGCCTACCCACAAATCGACCCGGCCTAATACTCATATTACTTCACGTTGTAGACAGGCTACCGCACCAAAAACAATCGATAAAATCTGGATATGGAGGAAGGTTCGGCGACTGAAGATGCACGAACTTGTAGAGATTTTAAAGAAATCAGCTGATTTGCTGACGTAACCGGGGTGATGACAGCGGTTTTTTTCATATAAAAAAAACTGAGATTGTGTTGGTGACATACAAAAAAATAAATCAACACTTTTTTGATATATCTAATTTTTACGAAAAACAAGAATACAACCTAACTTTCAATGTGCGCAGATTGCAATAAAAAGTAGATTTTCGATATTTTCGCTAAACAAGTTGAATCGCAAAACATTTATCGACAGTTTAGGCTACTGCCTATCCTGCTGCAGCTAAACAAAATAAGTAAATTTTAAGATGCTTAAACGCATCTTTGTGGATTGCGGAACATCTGTTTGTTATAATAAGATGAAGTCACATGTCAACAAAGCACTTCGGCTGTCAAAGGCTTCACTTCAACTCAAAACGAGTCAGCATTTAATTTCACATTGTAAGTAGATTTGATGTGGGAACATATCTGGTTTCAGCATATCAAAACAATTCTAAATACCTCACGAACGGATAAAGTTGCGGACATAAAAATGGGGTTAGGTTAGGATTAGGTTAAAATGGTTGCCCAAGGAGTGGACACATTTGGACGAAAAAATCGAATTCATTCTTTGTAAAACCATTGTGAATGAAGTAAGGTGCGAGGAAGACTTATAAGGCGAAAGGAGAGGGCGGGCAGAGGTGGGGATGGGGTGGCTAGGAGAATGGGCTTAGTATATGTGGATTATGAACGATGACTGTGTTGCGGTTGCGTTAATCGCTTAATGCTGCTGATGAAGCTCATCCGATTTTTAATGTCAAGGCCTGCAGGCGTAGCAAAGAAGTAAGAGTTAAGATGCATAAATCTTAGACCCGCAAGAGTAGGGTTGCTAATGCGACAGTGCTGTGATGATTTCATCTCAATCTCCATACAGCTGACGCGACGCAAAAAGGACTCGAGGTAGTTCCACGAGTGACAGCATGCACACCTCGCAGATTGTGTCCTGTGAGAATATCTACGAAGTTTGAGAACTGAGATTTTGTCAACCTCAGAAAATCGCTTGAGTGCTCCCGATCCACACGTGGCCAGAAGGATTTCTCGGCTTTACAAGTTGATGTACACGCCCAGCGCTCTCTGAGTTTGCGCGAAACCCATCTTTCGAGGAGCAGAACGCAGGAACCGAGATGAGCCTTATGTCGAAGAATTGGGATGCAAATGAAAGTGAAGCCAGCCATTCCTTGACTAGTTCGATTGCATCATTATTAACCCGAGGATCCTAATTGTCTCGTGACTATCGGAGTAAATATTTACTTTTTCTGGCGGCAGGCCATCCGCATCTTTGTTGTTTTTCTAGTCGTCAGTTCTCGATTTCTTCACACTCGCGCTACTTGCGCTTGAGAAGCCGCTTTTCCTCCCTCCTCTTCTCTTTATACCGCTCCTTAGCAGCTCGCTGAGCAACTGACTGCAGGGTAGCTCTGTATGTAGCGTCTTTCTATGCAGTAGTGTCGCGGCACTCCTGGTCGTACCACTGGTACCACAGTCCGTATAGAGCGGGAGATGTCGTTCCACTGCGCGCATTTATCATAGGGTTGAGGGCGTCTTTGTGAAAGCAAGTAGTGAGAGGCGAGTAACGAAGGTTTCGGCTGTCCGCTGTCCGTTTTGATTGCAGCTTTTCGACGCCACGCTTTTTCGGTACCGTGTTCCGCACGCTTTTTGTCGCACACAAACGCTTGCGGACCTTAGCTGCGACAAGCGGATCATTTCGAGTTGATGTTAGCTCCTCGGATCGTACGTACGTCCAGAATACTGGAAGCGTGACTTCCATCTATCAAAACGTGATCAATTTGGTTGCGTGTTCATTGATCAGGGGGCGGCTAGGAAGGTTTAAGCATATCGAGATGCTTGAACCTGATGCTACTAACAACCATGTTTTTCGCTGTAGCGAAGTGGATCAGTCTCATTCCGTTGTTGGAGGATTGTTCGTGCCGATTGAATTTTCCGATCGTTGGGCCAAAAACGCTCTATCTTCCCACCTTCGAATTGAAATCACCTAGTACGATTTTTATGTCCCGGCGGGGCATCGCTCATGTGTTTGAAGAACGCATAGAAGTTTGTTCGAAGAACGCATAGAAGGCGCACTTAATGGGTCCCGGTGGTCTAGAGCTCTAAAATTTACAGTATTTTCGCGACTTTTTTTTACAATATAAAAAGTTAAAAAGATATTTAAATTTTCTAGGCTTTTTATTTGATTTCTTTTTCATACAAAAATGATATTTGTTTTTTTTTAATTTTAATAATTAAAAAAATGGCGCTGAAGTTGACAAAATGGCGCAATTTTGCATTTGACACTCTAAAAATCGGGGTTTTTCAGTTTGTTAATAAAAAAAAAACGAAATAATTGAAATAATAATATGATTCTAGTACGGACGACAGCCATTGATGTTGTGAACAACATATTAAAATTTCAGACGATTCGATAAATGAGTTTAAAGTTTGAGGTACAGAAGCGCGCGGACCGCTCTCTACCTAGTTAATGGCCTGTAGAAGCTATAACAACATAATATTGGGAACTTGCGCATACAAATTTCACAGTATATTCTTAAGAAATATCGAAAAAACAAAAAAATTGAAATTTCTTCTTAACCATGCCATCCTCCTCTTCCGTCGGGGCATGGACACAGATAAGGCTTAAGAGGTTATTAACTAAGAAAAAATGCAAAAATTACTTTTGTCTTCAGATTTTTTGTTT
>JAYXIM010017689.1:0-47782 GCA_037575425.1 Anastrepha fraterculus
TTAATAAAACAATAAATTCAAATAAACAGTTATATTATTGTACTTACTTTATGCAAATATAATTGGTAGAAAACACTTAAAATTGAATCTAACAGCTTGGCTAGTATGTTTCTTTGTTCTTTTTCTTTGTGTTAGTCGCTCATTTTGACATTTAATTTGACAAAGATGCCACTCTCTATCAGTTTGAATAAATAGAAGAAAACAGCTGTTCAGTGTTAGTTAACACAAGTTGGTGAATAGCACAATCGACGGTACAATCGACATATACTGTCGACAAAACAAACAATTGTCGAATCGATAAGAGTTAGTGAATCGCACTACAGTTTTATAAAGTATTACAATACTCGCGAATCGCGAATTGGAAAGGCGCCACCTATAGTACTCAATTCGCCTAGGTAAACACTCCAGGCGAATTGAATACTGAAGGTGGCGTCTCCCCAACATATTATTAGTATAAACAGTTTCCTTATTTTTCGCGATTTTGACAAGTCTGACGTCAGGCTCCATTCCAATACAAAGCAAACAAAAGAAAGATAAATTTCATGTCATTTTTTTGCTGGTTTTGTATTATTAAGGTGCCTGACTTCATAGTAACAGAAACATGTTCAGCAATTGTTTAGGCACTAAACCCATTTAATTTAAACTATGCTCTGCTTTTTTGGATTTTACAAATAATTACAAATAACCTGGCTCATTTTTCAGGCACTTGATGAACTGAACTATTAACTTCTGGCTCAAACTCATTTTTCCCGCCAATGTGCAACAAATGAGACAGTTGTTCTTTTTTCAATGTCATGTTCGCGCACCACACCACAAACGATGGATATGTTCGCGACCCGCTCCTTGAAAATCAAATTTTTTTAGTTTTTTGCGAGCAGAGCACGGGTATGTTCGTCGTCTGTAGCCTACTTACATAAATATTCCATTCGCCTTATATTGTTGTAATATTTTATAGTATAAACACATTAAAGGCAGCACTTCGGGCATTGCGACAGATAATTTTTTTGTCTGCAAAAGTCGTCGCAAAGCCAGCTTCATATATATTTCGAAAGCGGCAGCGCCAACGACAAGCAAAACTGCAAATAAACGTTATGGCGTACACATTTTCATTGCTGCCACAAAACAACATTTCTCCAAATTAAGATATCTTATTTCAAGTAAAATGTTTAAATGTAAAAAACCAAATAATAATATTTTACATATATATATTTAGAAATATCGAGCATTATTACATTTAAGTATACTTAGCTATTTTCTCCTTTTTTGATTAAATAACGTGAGATAAATAGTTTTGTAAAATGTAAATTTCCTACACCAATGGCAACACTTCCTTTGAGAATTGAGGCCAGCAAAATTAGAAATAGATATAAAGCGCCGACAACTACAATTTGCAGGCTGAAGTTGTGCTCTCACCAAAATAATTGCGTCGTAGGAACCTTCGTATATTAATATTTGACAGTTACTGCCTGTCGTCTGTCGTTGTCAATATATTATTCTATATAACTTCGAAACGTTAGAATTGCACAGTGTGCGCTGCGCTTTAAACATCATCTGGCAACGATGATTAGAAGCAACAGCGGTCACCAACTGGCTTTTGTCGAAGTGGACAGCACCAACAATAACATTAGTAAACAGTGGTCTTGAATGGGGACGTCAGCAAAGCGGTATTAGACATCTTTGTTGTTATGGGTGAAATAAAAGTAGTAAAACAAAAAGCGTTAATACTATTATATGACCATTAAGTATTTGGCGAGGACTGATAATACATTGGCAAAGAAGTGATAAACATAAGCATACAGCAAGCTGGCTCCGTGAAAACAAAGTATTTGAAGCTGAATAACAACAAACGAACATATGGAACCCGACCGCTACAACGCTGACTAATGTCATTACTTGCATTCTCTATCTAAACAAAACTTGAAACATTTGCGTTTAAATTTTTTTGAATACCTTCGACAAAAGCCTACCTTTGTCGTGCATTCCATATTTTGAAAACCATTGGCATTTTGCAATGACACAGCCGCGTTATGAACTCCTTAACAGCGGTAGTCAACAGGAAGATGACAGCCCAAACAAGCTTTTAGGACGCACTACTTTCAGTGGACGTTACGATGAAGAGGACGAAGAAAATGAGGAAATCGAATTGGGCACAGAGCATCGCATACGATACGAGAGTGATGATGAAGAAGATTTCTATGTAAATGGGAATTTAGCAGTCAGAGCCAGTGGCCGGGATAACATACACAATGAATCGGGAGGGGTATTGAGTTCGCCGACAACAATTGCACAACTGGCGGGTTCACGAATACTGCATATGGCAGTCGGAACAGTAGCCACTATACTACTTTATTTAGCGCTTTCTATAACGTTAACATTCTATCAGCAGAAGTTAATCAAGGTACGTGTATATATTTTGTTGGCTAATTAACACTACGTTGACTTCGAAGAAATTAAATTATTTTAGAAACTGAAGTTCCCACTGACCATCGTCACTTATCATTTGGTTCTGAAACTTTTCCTTTCTGCTGTCGTGCGTGCAATTTGCAAATCATGCGCGGGCAAGGCACGAGTTAAAATAGATCTACGCACAGCATGGCAAAAAATGGCACCGACAGGTATTGCAAGTGGCATCGACATTGGCTTTTCAAATTGGGGCCTCGAACTGGTGTCTATATCTTTGTATACGATGACTAAATCATCAACCATTGTTTTTATACTAATATTTGCAATTATGCTTGGGCTAGAAAAAAAGGTAAAATTCATAGTACTACGTACTATTGTCTATTTTAACTTCATTGTATTAAAACAAAATTTTATTTACAGAGTTTATTCCTTATTTTTATCGTCGGCCTCATTGCAATAGGACTTTTTATGTTTACTTACGAATCAGCACAATTTAATGCACTCGGTTTCATATTTCTCCTGCTGGCATCGCTCAGCAGCGGCATTCGATGGAGTTTCGCGCAATTTGTTATGCAAAAATCAAAATTAGGATTACACAATCCTATTGATATGATATATTATATGCAACCCTGGATGATAGCATCGCTGTTGCCCTTCTTAGTAACTTTCGAAGGTAAATACTAATGCGATGCAAATAATGAGCGCGTAAAATAAATTCTATATTTAAAACATATTTCCAGGACAACAGCTTTACGATGTCTTAAGTGATTTATCCAATACACCCAACGATGTAATTTCACTTAATATGTTTTATATTACCCTTGGTGCTGTGCTGGCATTTCTAATGGAATGTAGCGAGTTTTTGGTACTTTCAAGAACATCTGGCTTAACACTTTCGATCGCTGGTATTTTTAAGGTAATATACCATATATTAATGCGCTTGTGAAGAAATTAATTACAAGTACTGACTAAACGTGTAATATTTTTATTTTGTAGGATATTTGTCAACTCTCCCTAGGAGTGGAAATAAATGGAGATCAGCTGAACTTGATTAACGTATTCGGCTTAATTGTTTGCTTAGCTGGAATTTGCATGCATTTATTACACAAATATTTGACTTTTACCAAGATGGAAGCACTAAATATGGATGAAGAAGATGGTGACTTACATTTCAATGAGACTAGCATTAGTCCCGTTATAAATGGGAACAGTCATGAATCTGGTGGTAATTCCATTGCTGCTGGAAATGTAATAACCGCCGTTTTACAAAAGAAGCATAGCTCACAAACAGTACCATTGCTAGAACAAAGCGACTCCGACGATTCCAATAATGACAATGAGCAAAGCGCATCTGATGTTATATTTGATGTATTGAAACGACGTGATATGCAACGATAAAAACCACTTTTTTATTAATTAGTATTATTACGATTTTTAAACTGGCTGATAGGCTAGAAAATGTAAATGTTGTATAAATCATTCCTTGCATAGCGTAGGAGTAAAGTGAAATTAAATTTTAGCTAATAAGTACATTTTAATTGACAAATTATTTTAATTTTTCTCCGAAAAATTTAAGTCGGCTATATAAATTATTACTTTAAATTTGTTTTAACGCCATAAAAAAGTCGTTCTCCGAGTATTTAAGGTTGTTGTTTTGAGTTTTCGATTTCAAAATTAAGTGACACATTTCATTCAAGGCTCATAAAGTTCAAGCTTGCTTTATTGACTTCATCTAAATACAAAGCCTAAAATTAATTGCATATTCTACCCACCTTTTTTTAAGTATTTGGATATCGTTTATACATAATTACAGCTAAATTCCATGGCAAAATAGTAATTAAATGCGATCTCCAAAGCTACCATTTTACAATAAAACAAACAAGTTTTGATGTTGAATATATACCACTTTTATTTTTCTAAATGTGTGTGGTGTTTTTATCTAATAAAACCAAAACCAGCAACTAGTATGCTCTATTTTTTCCATGCAATAATGCAATTACCTGGATTATTTTCGGTATTATCTACAATTCTTGTATTTTTATTGCAATTGATTTACTGATTCTTATTCACTTTACCGATCAACAAAAAATAGGTATTTGTGTCTGTTTAACATAACAAGAATATTCAATGTATGAGAAAAAAGGGAACTAAAATTAAATTGGTATATTAGGAAAAACTTTCTATTAAAGACGTAGTCCAAAACAGTTTACAGCTACATAACACCGCCACTGCTACCCACTATTCTCCTACGTTTTCCTATCAATGAATACTCGGAGCTCGTGCAGGAAGTACTCGTATTATTTTGTTCTTCGTCACTTTCATCATTGCAGGCCGCTGAATGCGTTCTCTTACCTAACAATACCGGACATGCCGAACAGGAATACTCCCCTTCATCATGCTCGCTCTCATCCTCCGATGACTCAGATTTCGTATCGCATATAGATACAAAACCAGACTCCGGACTATCGCACAGAGTGGCTCCAGTATTTGATAGTTTAGCCGCTGCATACAACATTGCTTGCACTTTACTTAATTGTAAATTGTGCAAAGTAATTATAGCTTCCATACATGGTTCAACCATATCTTGCGTACATTCAGTAATCTTTACAAGGTAAGACGTCCAAGTGGGAGTTATAAAGGAGAAATACCGCACAGCGGCAATACAAGATGCAGCAATTATGGAAGGCCGAGCATTGACGAACTTTATATCTGCAACAGGTGAATGATCGTAATGAAATATGAAATAAAGTGTAGATTGAATAGATCTAAAGAGTGCATACAGTTCAAAGTCTCATCTACAAGAGTAAACAGTAATTTGCTTAAAGCAGTAGCCATTTCTTCATAAGTACGATAAAGTGGTGGTACTATCTCAGGGGTTGTCTCGTTCAATATGCCGCCATGCCAATTTTGCAAGTACATGTGAAAATCGTCCAGAGTTATTATATTATTGGCAAAGTACTCAGCGAAAGTGGCTGCCGTGGGCCGAATTAAATCAAAATGAAATAGCATTAAAATCCTCATTTCGGCTTTGCGGAAATCGTCCAAAGTGTAAACATCACCCACTAACTTATTAAGATCAACAAATTTTGGTGCATTAATGTCGGCTTCCTCAATTTTTGCAGCTATTATTAAGCACGTCAATGCAGTTAGATTTAATTTTTCGGTTCGAATTGTGTAGTTGTCCATGAAACCATCTAGCAAGTAAAGCGCTGAAATGATACGATTATGATGATAAATTTAAATATATAAATTAGCATGTAATCTTTTAGTGGATCATTGTATAGGGCAATTCCAGGGTGATGCAGATCTTTGCATCAATTATTTGTGATATGTTAATTTTTTTTCAGACAATCATACCACGGTCTTGGACAAACATAGTGCTGGAGCGATGCTGAGCTGAACCACTCCTAAAAGTGACCCAAACGCTTTATGAAAATGGAAGTTCTGGAAGAAATATATTTCGCGCATTATGTGATAAGCGATGAGGCAAGTTTTCACCCAAACAGATACGTTAACGAGCAAAACTGTCGCATTCGCCAGCGAATCGTTCATCTTGGAAAATGATGCCGGTAACGTTCTTATTATGAACGGCGAACGTTATCGTGATAATAATAACAAACTTTTTATGGCCTGAATTAGATGACTTAGATCGAGTCATTTGCCACACAACGCATGAAACAATGGTTCTACATATTTCATATAGATATTTTACTTTTCTTTGTTATGATAAAAAAATATACGCAAGTCATACGAAAATGTTAACACGTTAAATTTCAAAATTACAAAGCTGTATACAAAAAATCGGTATGTATTAAAATTTTTACAGCTATCTAAATTAAATTTATTTTATGATTCCTATAGGATGAATTCGTCGTAGTAATATTCCACACAAAAATATACTACAACAAAGTATCTCACCTAAATGAAGCGTTGTTCGCGCAAGTTTATGCACTTCTGCAGCCACTTTCAATAGACGCAGCATTGTTGACCGAAACCCGCATTGCTCTGAATGGAAACCTAAGGCAAATCGACGCAATTCTGTTTCACGCAATGTTTGAAAAATATCGTCAGAATAATCACATGCCCATAATGATTCCTCATTTCGCTATATTAAATTTAAAATAAAATCAAAATTAATTTAATACAAGACGAAATGTAGCCATTACCTGGTTTATAAATAACTGAACGGAGTTCAAATATTGTGGATACATTGACACATCGAATGTGGTCGCTGTAACTGCTGTTTTTGTTCCTGCCCAGTTAACCCCACCGCCAAAGCCCGTAAAAGAAATCTCAGGCGAAAAACAACACAGATTAGCATAGCTACAATCAAGTGCCTGTGGCGTTTTATTGTTATCCATTTCCCGTTCTTAAACTTTCCTCCCGTTTTATCGTTTTATTGTTCTAATTATTGCATTTTTCTGTCCAGTTTATATAAAAACGTGAGAAATATTCGAATTTGTCAAGCGGTTCCATTAACTGTTATCTATAATTCTCTTTAGTACGATTCTTTACTTTTGAAAGTTGCTTGTTGTTTGTTTGAACAGGGTTTCCTTTTTCGTACTATTTATTCTGACTTCAAATAAAATAATACGAGAGAAAGGTACAAAAAACGTTGGAATAATTTGTTTTTATTGCGAATGTCAGTTGAAAAAGATAAAGTCATTATATTTCCGTTAATATTTTAATTTTCAAAACATTGCAAACAAGGAGTGCTAATATATATACAAATACTATTTATTTCTCGTAAGAGTTTTCCTTTCTGAAAATATATGTACCCTTTTATATGTTTCTAATATATTTGTAGGACTGTTAAGCTTAATGTTATTAAATAGCGTTTCAGGTAATTAAATAATAATAAATTTTAGTGTATAATGTATTTAGTTCCGTATTGTATTTGACGAAATATGTTGATTCAGCTGGGAGCAGTTAAATTAGGTTGCGACACGAAACCAAGTAGATATTTTTCACCGAGGGAGTTGTTGGGCATGGATAGGATACGGTACACTAGACAGGGCTAATATACTGGGGCGTGTTGGTCATCTTTTGCTTTACTTTTACTTTGATTCACATATTACTATCTTAATCTTTGTGAACTTATTATTTAAAACATTCATGGATAAAAACGGCTGTATATAACTTATTGTCCTGCTTATGCTAGAAGCATTAATGTGAAAATTATCCAATTTTGCGTTAATGGGTTGAATTTATTAAATATTGGCTGTTCTATGTTATACCAAAATCCAGAATACTATGCCTACAAGTTAACCACGTATAATTGCTTGTATCAGAAACCAACCATTTAATTTTCAGAGAACAATTAAACTTTCAAAGTTGTTTGCCTAACATTTTCTTACATATTTACACATTCACATTTCTCGCAACAAAAAAATATGTACATCTACGGGTTCGTTCTTTGGACCAGCAAATCGTCATTTTATTTAACTAAATTTAATTTAAAAAATTATATTTAATTTTAACTAAATGTATTTTAATGTGCAAATAATTTGACTTTAACCTGTGAGTCAACTAATTTTGAGGCTTTCCATATTTCTGTTTTTTATGGAATTTTTTTGGATTAATGCCA
Source organism: Anastrepha fraterculus (assembly GCA_037575425.1). Lineage (NCBI taxonomy): Eukaryota > Metazoa > Arthropoda > Insecta > Diptera > Tephritidae > Anastrepha > Anastrepha fraterculus. Next base: position 7,991 of record JAYXIM010017689.1, read on the forward strand.
TACGCTTTGAGACGTTCGTCGCTAATATTTGCGCCACCGTTAGTAGATTTAGAGTTTTTATTGAATTTCCTTTGATTCGGCTGATTTTTTCTTTTCTGCACTTTGTTTGCCACAAAATGCTTGTTCTTTTTCTCCGAAATTGCATGGAGCGGACCCTTTTTGATATTTTTTTGATTCCCTTGGAAAGGATTTGGCTTTAATGGTTTCGATTTGCTAAATTGTGCATCATTTGTTGCGTTTTCAATGGAAGCAGTTGTACTTTTTGTTGAAGGTTGATCATTAGTATTGGTATGTTGATTCGTTCTAAATGGATTTGTTTTATTGTTATTTATGTTGCTTTTCTTCTGCCTACTGGAGTTCACTTCTGAAGCTGGTGTAGTAGCTGGTAAGCATTTCGACGTAATTTCATCTGAAATAGTCTTAGCTTTACGCTTCTTCCGCTTCCTTTTATTTTTGGTTTCTATGTCTACAGGGGCAGCAACTGAGCAGTTACTTTGCGTTGGTGCATTATCCATTAAGTTAGATTTGTTGTCTGCCGTTTCGAAATTTTCCGCGCTTTCAGATGTTTCATTGCTTAATTCTGCCGTTTGCGTTTTGCGTTTTTTCTTTTTATTTGCCTTTTTGTGGCTTCCATCTCCTTCCCCTTGATTTACTATACTTGTGACAACTGTTTCTGATTGCTCATTCCGATCTTGCACATTTTGCTTTCCCTCCTCGCCTTCATCCTCATCGGATCTATGAACATATATAATAGTTGAAAAACGTATTTAAGTAGTTTGCATGTTACAAGATTGCTTTCTTACCCTTCACCGTATAAACTTTTGAATACTTTGCGTTTCAGTGCTTCATTTTTTGCCTTCAGTTTGTACAATCTTTGATCCTTTTTCTCCAAATGTTCTGGACGGATTTGGATAGTTTTTTTCAAACTCGCCCATTGATTCAGCTCCTTGTTTTTAGCTAAGAGGATCTGAAATACCAACAACATAGATCATTAATAATAGTGTAAAATCTGCATAGCTCATAAATTTATAGCGAACAAATATTTCGTGAGTAAAATGCATAAGCTGCACTGTATCTAAATTTCATTACCTCCTCTATAGTGAGACCAAAATCGTTCGGTGTTGTTTCTACATACTTGAAGCGACATGGGATATCACCAATCATATCTTCACAATCCAATTTGTAGTATTCATCAATATATTCTTCATAGGTTTTCTCATCTTCTGGATCAAATGCTGGCTTGACGGCCTTTATCATTTCCTTGAATTCACTTTTACGACCTTTGCGTCCTTTTCTCTTCTTTGTGTTTTCAATAAGCTCTTTTTGTAGTTGCTCTTTGGATGACTCAGGATCATAATCACAGTCCATGTTAAAATCTTCATCTTCACAATGCGGATCATTCAAATATTCGCCATCTTCCTCATTTGGGTCGAAGTTATCCCAGTCCTCAATCTTTAATTCATCAATATCTGAGGGGCAATCTGGTTTTTCTTCACCTTCATCTACCTCGTAAAATTCGTCATTGAATATCTCTTGCATACGCTTATCATGTGCTTCTGGGTCGAAATCATCTTCAAGTTCCTCATCTTTAAATCCAAGTTCCTCATTCCCAGTGACCAGTTTAATCTTACGTATTTTTTCTTCAATCTCTTTTCGTTTCATTTCCTTAACCATATCCAATTCTTTCATTTTTTGTTCCTTTTCATGCTTTTTCCGCTCCTTCACTTCTTGCCGCTTTTGCTTTCGTCGATCATCTGATTGTCGCACGGACTGTTGAATGGTCCTCGGGTAGCGTTTTATGAAATCAGCGTCGGGTTCTTCGAAGCGAAAATTGAATTTTTGTTCAAATTCCGCCTGTTTTTCGAGTTCTTTTTCATCTTCCGACAGAGGTTGATTATCCCCTACGATTTCATCATATGTAGGTATATCAGAGGATTTCGTGTCGGCATAACTATAATAAATATTTATGTATTTTTTGTTTTTAAGTATAACTACTAATACTACTTACCCTTTGTTTAAAATGAAGTCTCTCAAAAAACGTTCACTCTGAGGTAATTTATTATTACTCCAATAGTTTTTAAGGGGTTTAAGCGTTTCTTTAATTGTGTCTTCAATGTCATCTTTTTTACCAGCCAACCATTTCAAATAATCTGCATCCTCTTTTTCTTGTTCCTCTGTGGTTTTATTTCGTTTTTTGAAAATTCCCCCAAAGGCATCTTCTTCCGCATTTTCATCTAAATCACTTGTATTAATCACTTTTTTAAATTCTTCCTTCAGATTGCGCTCCTCTTCTGCAAACGTGGGAGACGTAGCTCTTGTTGGGACTTCTTCATCAGAATCTGTACCGGAAAGTAGGTTTCTATTACATATATGAAAATATGACACAAAATATGAACATTTTTACTTGCCGTCTTCAAATTTTCCGCCTTTTTCCAATATTATTTGACGCTCATAATCCTTTAATGTTACTGGTTTACTTCGTTTATCTATTTGTATATTATTTTCAGTTTCTCCATCACTTTCCGCGTCCCTATTTAATGCCTGAAAGAATGTTGTATTTTTATCGTAGATCGCTGGATCTTTGCTCTTCAATGATGCCAAGGTTTTCAAGAATTCTTTATCGAAGTTCTGATCAACCACTTCATTTTCATCTGACGAAGTTTCGCTGTCACTACTTGATTCCGAGTCAACATCATAACCACGATCCTTGACTGCAAATAGGACAATAAATTAATCAAACATAAGTAATTTCAAGTGGTATGGTACGAACATTTCTTCAGCAGTTCCTTTTTTCGAAAATCGTTGTAAGATTTTGCGTATTCTTTATTGGTACTTAATTGCAGCTCCTCGCCATCAGTATCATCTGACCCGTCAAATAGATTTTTACTCATTCTCGCTTGCAAATTCTGATTTATTTCACAAAATTTATTACCATTACCAACGATGAGCGTAATCAAAACATTAGTCCTTCACACGTGTATCAGCTAGTGTCAAATATTTCTTAAACCTGCATTACCATCAAGTTTTCACAGGTCTGTTCGTTTATAGTTGAAATTGAGGATTGAATTCGCATAAATTATTATTTTTCTTGCTAATGTGCTTACAAATATTTGGTAAGCACTACTGAAGTGACAGTCCTTTACGAAATTAAATTTATGGTTAGTATATTTACATATATGAATAAATGATTAGTTCAACCTATTTGTTTTAATCTAGTTTTTTTTATACTTGTTCACTAAAATGCTCAAATAGTGCAAGTACAGTCGGACCTCTATATAGTGAACTCCCCTATAGCGAAGACATCTCTGTAACGAAATTTGTATATGACACCACGATTTTTTAGTTTGCCATATACATATTTGGACTATATTTCTGGCGTTTACAGTTTTGTAAAGGTAATGACAACACATTCCAACTTTTTACTAGTGCATTCAAGATTCTTGCATTGTCTTCATCAGTGTCTATGATTTTTCGAAGGCAGTAAATTGGCAAATAATTTGACGTAACTGCCCAATTCGGCGACATTTCGTTGTACTTCGGTAAAGAATTATAAAAGGATGCGCAATTCGGAGAAATCTATTTTAATTTGGAGATTTTGGCAAGTGTTATTAAAATATTACAATCTACGCCTCACTTATATGTACACTCAAACAAATTTTTTGTACGAAAGAACATTAACGGCGGTTGCTTAGCAATTAATTTATCACTTTCTGGACGCCAAGGCTACGCAAAAAAATGTTTCTTTCTTTTGACAGCTAATACGTATTTTAAATTGTCTTCAGAGCATTGAATTGTGTAAACCCGAGGTAAAGAACTCTTTCCGTAACGAAGTCAATTACGAAACAGTTTTTCCCGTTCAGGATTCACCCCTATAACGAATTCATTCAAATACAACGAACACATTTTTTTTCGATAACATTTAGAAGATGTCAACATAAGATCGTTACTCTCACAATTTTGCTTCCGATGACCAAACTTTGTAAGTAGATTATCTACTTTTTCGCGCTTAACTCAAAATCCGTATTTCCCATACAAAATTTCTTTCCCATAATCTTAAATTATAAAATAATCCTAGATAAAACCCATCCTTTTTGACATACAACCCGGCGTTTTCTGTGTAATAGATCAATATTTTTACACGTGTAAAGAAAAACGTCAAATTAAAAACTAAATAAAATGGTTGCCCGCAAAGTACATAAACGTGTGTCCTCTTAATACTTATAAAAAGTAATATCGAATTTCTAAAGCGTATTGCTGTCATAATTGCAACCTCAGTAGACATCGTTTACGGATTTCCACCAACTGTTTATTACTAGCAGCTAGTTGCGTGATTAAATTTGTTATTCCTTCTCCTTGTCTTTTCTTCATATGGTTAATAATAATTAAACAAGCCAAAAACATCGAAATATTCCATTAAAATAATTTCTATGAAGAAGCACCTTTCACAACAGTATTGACATCTGATTGTCAATTTCGCAGGTAATCTGCCAAATGTGAACGAGTAGATTAATTTTGTGGATTTATTGATAATTAATTAATTGCATATGTGAACGTACTTTTATTCATATAAATTTGGTTATTTGGTTAGGTATCTTTAAACAAAACTGTAAACTTTTTTTTACTTGTAGATAAATGGGTTGGTGCAGAACTACGACTCGGAAATGCACAGATTCTAAATCTTGGGCACGACCGATTGATAAGAAAGGTTTTTTTGTAACGGTGGTCGCCCCTCGGGGGTCAATGGCAAACCTCTGAGTGTATTTCTGCCATGCAAAAGCTCCTTATAAAAAACCATCTGCCGTTCGTTATGGAACAATATCAAGACAGCAAATAGTAGGAGGTGCTCGACCAAAACATCCAACGTAGGGTATAAGATAATATTATATATATGATTTTCTGGCTTAATGCGGCTTAGACGAACCTCGATGCTAGTATGTACCAAGCTAGACACCGCTTATATGTACTAACTTCTCTAAGGCTTTCGATAGAAGTTTTACTTCATTAATTATATTAATTTTGTTATAACTAAGTCATTAAAATTTCTGCACAGTAGAAGATTAATACTGTTTTCCATCTTTGATATACTACGTGTTATTATTGATTGTCCCGTGCGTCTTAAGAGGATTTTCTTTAATTTTTCGATCAAATCCCTGTTGCTTAGAGTTTTTCTTAGGTCTCTGTATACTCGAAATCCTCATGGATTCTTTAAATCTCTTTTATTATTAGTTTAAGAGTCTTAAAAGGTTTTCCTTTGATTTTTCCATCAAATCCCTGTTGCTCAAAGGTTTTCCTAAGGTCTCTGTATGCTCGAAATGCTCATGGATTCTTTAAATCTCTTTTATAAGTGATTTAGTTTAAATTTTTTCTAATCCTACTTACATCTAAAACGTCTACATCCTAGCTTATACGAGTTTTTTATATCGTAATCACTTTCTTCGTAAATAAATAAATAATTCAGTATACTTATGTAAATAAACAGTACTACTTGACTCCACAAACCGGGTTTAGTATTTTATTTGAATGAATTACGATTATTACGAAATATGATCTATTATCAACTTGTATTGTTTTGCAATACAATATTTCACTGATGTTTAATTTTGTTATTGCAAGATAAATTTTAGGTATCATATTAAAGGGCTTCCTTTAACTGAATCACAGCCTTATCGGCGAAAAAATTTATTTGACAAACAGCTGTTTATTGGCATTTTGTTTGGATATATGAAATATAATATATTTTTATTGTTTTCAAAGCAAATGGGAAACATTATTCACTTGGTAACAACATTCAATAAATAATGGCAGATACTGAGGAGATACCTATAACTGAGAAGGAAAATTCAAAGAGTATGTAAATATAATTCTTACATTGGCATTATTATTATTCCTTTTCCGATATCAGTTTGCATTCTCTTGAACGCTACTGGGAATGTTCCAATAATTAAGAAACGCAAATGGACCGTAGATCCTAACAAAACAGTGAGCTGGATACAGAAGTTTATACACCAGTATCTAAAACTAGATGCCAGCGAACAAATTGTAATTATCAATGTACTTTTATTTCTTCCTCTTAATAATGTGTATTGTTCTTGCAGTTTCTTTATGTGAATCAGACTTTTGCGCCTGCACCTGACCAAATTATCAAAAATCTTTACGAATGTCATGGAACTAATGGCCAACTTGTCCTTTATTATTGCAAAAATCAAGCCTGGGGTTGAAAAATCAATCAAATACAGTTAGGCCGTAAGGGTTAGAGTTAAGTTAGCACACATACATATTCTATTCACGATAATAACTACAAATTTATATAAATTTCTATTAAATGCATAAATACTTTTAAAACGTTTGAATAAAACAATTTCATTTTAGTGCAATACTATGATTTATTCAAACTATAATTTTTATACAGAACACTGCTTGAAAAATTGTTTCGTTATTATTTGCCCCTTATCGATTCCAATTCATCGGCAGCCTCTTTCGAAATTCTATGGTACTTGGCGATGGCAGGGCGGTAGTAGTATGCTTTGTAGTCATTGCGCTCAGCCATCTTGGCCTTTACTTCTTTCTCAAGAGCTCTAAAAAAATTCAAAGAATAATAAAAAAAGGAAAACGGCTAGACCCATCTCTCATACCTCAAAAGAGCCTTTTCATTTTCCTCATAAATATGGTGTAAAGACTTTTCGTATTCCTGCTGTGGGGAAGGATAAATATAACGGGAGATGAAGCGGGATATCGGGTGCTGAAAATACATTAATGTACATTTGAATCAGTTCAAATTCTAAATTTGAAAGAACGTAAGAAAATAAATATCTGCATGTAATCTCGCATTCATACCTATAAAGATTTTGATTGAGTTTTCTTATTTTTGGATCCATTAATTTTGTAAACATACCTTGTGATATTCCCAATGTTTTGGTTCGTAATCTTCTGGAATTTCCGCTAATTGGGCTGGACCAATGAAAATGTTAGTGTATAACACAATTCCTGTGATAGGAATAAGGCCTAGCATTACATAGAAGTGCAGTAAATCCTTGAATTTATTCCACTGGAAACGGGAAGGTTGCACTGTAAAGTGATGGTGTTCATGCCCGGCATTGCGTACCTGAATCTGCAAGGCTGGAATAAAGTTTTTTAAGAATTCGTACAACTTTTGAGTAAAATTATCCAGTATTGCGTAATGTAATCACTAGTAGACATCGAGATTCCACACGTCCTTTCCACAATTACTCACCATTCTTGCACACTGGTGATTGTAAAATATTTCGATATTGTGCTAATGCCGTTAACGGGCGTGAGAAGCTGCTCCAAGACACCATTTTTCGGTGGTAGTAAAAACTCGAACAGTTTTGGAGACAAAAATCACAATGTGCAAAATAAAAATATTAAGCCATCTAATGAGAGAATGAGGTATGAGAAACGTCAATGTCAAGAAATGACAGTAGCGAAGTCGATAATGCCGTGCTAAAGAAAAACGAACAAGTTTTTCGCATGACAATATATCTTTTTCGTGGCAGAGACTTTTGCGTGCGTGCTTCTCGTATCTAGTGCGGCATTAAATATAAGAATAAATTCTAATAAAATAAAGAAATTAAATAAACTTAAAACATGTTCAGTGGTGAAGATTATGGAAATGCTGTAAGAGAAAAAGAATTAAAATATAGCCTATAAACAACTTCAAATTCAATAATGTTGACATAACCAAACTTTCTGACGGCAGGGACAACTTTGCAAGAAATTGATTTAATATGCCTTCTTTGTGTGTTGCAGGATTACTACGATGATTATGCTCATACAGGGGATCCGCAATTGGATTTGGAATATGAGCGTACTTACTACGCCAGCCGAATGCCTGATAACGTGAAGTACTTTTTGCAAAACTTTTGTCAAGCCATTAAAGAAGGCGTATTGTTCGACATACAAAATATGTATGAGAACACCTTTCCACAAATCAGTGATCATCATTTTGACAAGAGTGCTTGGCCTGACGAGCAAGAAGTAGCTTCGATTGTCGATAATGACAAAGTTTTCCTGATTTTGTATAAAGAATTGTACTATCGCCATATACATGCACGTATCCCTGGTGGACCGAAATTGGAACAACGCATCAATTCGTTTTTTAACTATTGTGATTTCTTTAATCTAATTATTTCATCGCAAAATCCAGTCTCATTAGAATTGCCCGACATCTGGTTATGGGAACTGGTTGATGAGTTTGTTTATCAATTCCAGAATTTTGCTCAGTACAGGTAAGTAACTACAAAATTTGGGCTATTGATGAATGGTAAATAATGAGTAATAAAATATTTGCACAGAGCCCGGCTTACCGACAAAACTCAAGAAGAAATTCAACAGCTTTGCATTAATCACAGCAATGTCTGGAGTATACTTTGTATTTTGAATGTCCTTCACTCTCTTGTGGACATTTCCAACATCAAGAAGCAACTGGAAGCAATATCCCAGAGTAATGATCCTCAAACCGTTGCCGGTGAATTTGGAGAGCTTTCCTTTTACAAAATGCTGGGCTATTTCTCATTGGTTGGCCTACTACGTGTACACTCTCTATTGGGAGATTATTATCAAGCCATTAAAGTGTTGGAACCAATTGAAATTCACAAAAAGTCGCAGTACTCGCATATACCCGCCTGTCAAATTTCAACATCGTATTACGTAGGATTCGCCTATATGATGATGCGCCGTTATGCTGATGCTATACGCACCTTTTCTGAAATCCTGCTTTACATTCAACGCACTAAGCAGTTATACAGCACCCGCTCTTACCAGAACGATCAAATCAACAAGCAAGCTGAACAGATGTATCACTTGCTGGCAATCTGCCTAGTATTGCACCCGCAGTGCATTGATGAATCGATTCAACAAGTTTTGCGTGAGAAAAACTATCATGATGCTATGTTCAAAATGCAGTGTGGCGATTTGGAAGTATTCAAGTCATTCTTTATCTTCGCATGCCCACGATTTGTTAGTCCATGTCCACCCGCCGCCGATGCTCCAACGGAGGACTACGTAAAAGACCCAATGGAACACCAACTGATGGTGTTCATGGATGAAGTACGTCAGCAAAAGGACTTGCCTACAACTCGTTCATATCTCAAGTTGTACACAACATTACCATTGATCAAATTAGCTTCATTTATCGATGCAAACGCAAGTGAAGACGACGTTTCAAAACTACTTATACGGCTGCTTTGTTTTAAGCATAAGATGCGTAACTTAGTTTGGACTAAAGGATCGAGTGGAATAGAGGGCACTTTCAAATCTGGCTCAGAAGTGAGTTCAATTAATTTAAATTTGTTAAACGTTAACTAAATTTTTTGTGTATATATTTTCAGTTGGACTTCTATATTGATGATGACATGATTCATATTGCCGATACAAAAGTTTCTCACCGTTATGGCGATTTCTTTGTGCGGAAAATAATGAAATTCAATGATCTTAACCGCAAATTAAAGAACATCCACATTTGAGCAGAGCATGAACAACACATTTTTAGTAATTCTATTATCGGCTTATTTACACAAAATGCGCATAAATAAACAAAATTTTGTAATTCCAAATGTTTTAACTGGAACTTCGAAAATACAATAAATAGGCATGAAGCCCTTAGAAGAGCCGATTTATTACTGTTTTATATTTATCTAGATACGATATGATATGAATAGGTTCTCGTAAGACAGAAAATTGTTGAAAACTAAAATACACATTTAGATTTTTAATGCAAACAAATCATATGTTTACCACATCGTTAAGAGAAGTCAGTAAAAGAAACGGCATTGCAATTTCAGAAAATAGTATGAAATATATGAATAGGTTTTTTTTTAGATTTTTATTGAAATATTTACATACTAGTAAAGTTTTTAAACTTACAACACAAAAATCTTCCCTTCCGGGTCTTCAATTTAAGTAATTTTCGTATAAAACATTGGTAAAATATTCCGTTGTAAAGATCCCGCGAAACTTAAGTCGCTCGGACGACCAAGTATAACCTGTATGTGCAAGTAACTACATAGGTATCAGGTTATCATTAACTTACGAATAACCAATCTATTTTGTGCATGTTAACTTCTATGTTTGGGTTTTTCATACAAAATTGTGATTTTGTTAAAAAATGTTTAATAAGGCAAATGAATTGCATGAAGCATATGAAAGTTATGTAGAGTTTATAGAAATATCAGCATCCTTTGGCGCTACACCTCATTGTGTGCATCTGTCTGCAAGACAACTTTTCGCCATTTTTACGTTCACATGAATAGAAATATTCGGGCAGGTTCTGTAAATCACTTCCGAGTCAAATTCATTACACTTTTCTGGCATTGTAAACCTACTCACTACTGCAATGGAAATCCCATAACAGTTTTTTTCATTTTCGTGGTTTTTTGGTACGTTAATATGCTATTTAAATTTAGACAATAACGGCCGCCGTAGCCGATTGCGTTGGTACGTGACAGCCATTCGGTAGTGCCCGGGAATGCAACATCAAATAATACATTTTGAAAGTTGTTTCTGATAGCGGGCGCCCGAGTGTATTTCTACCATGAAAAAGTTCCTCATAAAAACCCTCTGTTATTCGGAGGCGGCTTAAAACTGTAGGTCCATCCATTTGTGAAAAAATCAAGACGCACACCACAAATCGAAAGAGGAGTTTGTTCAAAACACCCAACGACGTAAGCACCAATTATATATATATATATAATGCGTATATGTACATATATAAATTCAGGCAGTAAACTATATGGATAGTAAGTATGAAGTAGTTAAAACATTTAATAAAATCTGCTTTGCATGAATATCTTTGGTTAAAATAATATATAAAATAACAATGTATTTGAAGGGATAAAGGTACATAAAATATAGTTGCGTTCGAAATTCTTCTTCTTGCTCTGCGTATTAATGCCGCATATTCGCGATTACATGCAATCGTTATTTTGACTTTAATCACACGGTTGCCAAGTCATATTATTAACGATGTCAGTAATTTTGTGTCTGTTTCTCGCAGTCTCTGTTAGTTTGCCAATTACTTTGAGACCTGACATTCTCGTTAATGTCGTTAGAAATTAAAAGCGAACGCTACGATATGCAGAGGGGCGATAGTTGTGATGCTAGTTGTGTTCGATAACAAAATTAGCCATCACTAGCCATCAATCCGTCTTAAAAAATTCTCTCCCCAAGAGAAAAAGCAAAAAACGTACGGAAAATTCATGGTTCAATTATTAATAATTGAATCATGCGGAAAATTTGTAATCACTTACAAAAATCGGTAGAAGCAGAGATATCAGCTGATATGGTTTGTAAATTTTCGTTGTAATAAAAAATTATCATAAATATGCTTTATACCCTCACTTTTTGTTGTTAAATTTATCGTTACTGAACGCAAAGGCAGAAGTGTATAAAATACCAATTTCACCAAAAAATTAATTTCTTTACATAAAGTACAATATTAGCTAATAAAGTCATATATTTTTGTGATGGATAATTTTTGCTGATTAAAATTTCTTCAGCCAAAATGAGCGTCTGTCATGCAGCGAACTTTTACTTTTCTCTCTCAATTCTTATGGGATGGATAATTTTTTGGCGTTACTTTTACTTGAAACATTAGGAATGACTATTACAAATTTTTATGTTATCGAACGCAGCTAACTTTGACATCAGAAATGTTGAGTTTTGGAAATACTTGTACCTTCAAATAAATTTTGATTTCTAAATTTCCTTTTTTTCGCTAGTTTCCGCTGCATCTTGAGAATGTACTTAGGTTTGAAACAATCTTTAAAAGTGCACGTACATATTAAATATCTAAGCATATAACGCCTAAAAACATTTTTTTAGTTATCTTAATTTCTTTCTATGTTAAAAACTAAATATGACGAAATCTTATTTCATGTTCTACTCAATAATACAAATAGTTGCACCGACAAACTTGAAGCCTGGCGCCATTTCTTAAACCTACATTAAAATGCACAGTTTAATGATTTTTTGTGCGTCGTGCACGATTTCATTTCTTAGCTCAATCGATGGATGTATGGCGTTGGTTGACATCGATCAGATAAATGTTTTTGTGGTTTTGCAGCACAAAGTCAATGAACGCATTTATCGGTCGGATATCCTCCAGCGTAGTGTTATTCCTGTTCGACCACAGAAAGTTTGGACCAAATACAATAGCCAAATTCGAAGATGTCATTTTGTTTAGATCCTCACATTCCATAACCTATAAAAACAATGAAAACAGTAAAAAAAAACCATGTACATAATTAGATTCAATTTGTTTTTGTAATGATGTGCACAATTATACACATAATTTTTGACTTACGCGGACTAGAAACTCTACTAAGTACTTGAAAAGCTCATAGTTTTCTTCAGGTAACTTTTCTCTAATTAGCTGCGTCACATTACGTGATCGCTCCTCTTTTGGCCAATCTGAAATTATAAAATCGAAATCAAGTAAATGTATTCAGTACATTCCTAATACGCACAAATCAGCCTACCTAAGAAACTCGTAATGTCATCGTATAGCTCGAAAGTGAGTAAAGGTTCGCTGAGATCGCGTAGAAAACTTTTTAACAAGCCGGCAATTACGTGCACATTGGTTTTTGACAAATCCACGTCTTCGCCACGATTCACACGCTCCTTTAATGCAATTATTTCGGTATGATTGCCTGACCGACGAAATATGCCCTCTGTGTCGATCATACCGGTCATAGAAAGCGAGTCCACACATTTGCGTACTATTGGTGGTATGGAGTTTAAACATGGACTATTGGTTACAATAAATTTAAGTGGTGCGCCAAATTGTGTTGTATTGGCCATTTGTCTTCCTGCGCTGCTGCTGCCACTGCCGTGGCCGTAGCCAAAGCTGCCCGAATAGCTTCTACCACGAAGGTTTAACTGTTCATCAAAATCACAGACACTATCTGGTACTTTTATCTTTGATAGACCCAATGCTTGGCGTAATTCATCCAAACTAGATATATATACAAGTTTTTGACGAAACTTGTCGCTGATGAATGGACTAAAAAATTTCCATACAAAGCGTATAAATAAAGTGGGATGCACAACGTATAAATTTTTGAGATTCTTGCGAAAATTGCGATTCAATTCTGTATATGAATTCCACAGCAATTGCGCTGAAGGTTTGCTATCCTTCCTTAGGCCTTGATGAAAGTAGACGAGAATGTAATCATTCTCCACAAATGGTTCAATTTCTTTTATAACATCACTGGAATTAGAAACATTTTACTGAGAGCATATAAAAAATATTAAATTAACTAACCAGATGAATTTTTCCATTTGTGATTTCTCTGGAAATCGTGAAGCATAAATTGCAAAAATATGTCTCCCTTGCTTGTCAGTTCCAAGAAAATCGCATATATTTTTAACGTTTACAATACTTTCCGACAGTTCCTAAAGATTAGAGAGACATGTATACGTTTCTAATTTATATTGAAACTCAAATATTTTGCTATAAGTAACGAACCTCTCTCAACTGATCTTCAAAATCGTCTTCCAATGGATTTACTATTTCTGCTGGCTCGATCTCCTCCCCTGAAAATTTTATATATGCATTTTGTATATACATTTTATTTAGTTAGAATCAACTGATACCGACCCACCTTCAGTCAACACAAAATCATCAACCATAACATCCTCTAAAAATATATAATTAGACATTTTTTTCAGCAATTGTATTTACATTTTGAACTTTTGTTTATGCTGGATGGGAACTTACTCTGTAACGGTGCTGGTGATAGTAATTCTGTATCATCAAACTCTAACTTGGGCTCAAAATCATGCAAATCCGACAAACTGGGTTGAGGCTCATCTGAATTTTCGACAACTGTATTTATCGCCGGTCCTACATGGGAATACAAACGTATTTTCATAAAAAAGTATATATAGCTATATAAAATACTAATCTTACAATTAATTTTTAGCCTTTAAGCGGCAAGAAATTTTTATATTGGTGATTAATAATCAATGAAGAGAAAGTTGTTAATATAATATCAATAATAAGTAGGCAATTGTCTTTGTCAATATATTTGTGATAGAAAAGAAAACATATACATAAATATGTATTTTGTTGAAAGACTTTTAGGGTTCTGTAAATAAAAACAGTCAGATTCATGTGCATGCATTTATGTATGTATGTACATGATAAGATTATTCACAAACATTGCAAGTACGTACATTTTTAACATCTAGCCATGTACAATACAAGTACCTAATTATTATTTTTATAATGTATGAAAGGGATGCAGAAACTTGCAGTTTACACACATAAGCTTATATATATTTAGTCATACAAAGAATGAATTAACTCTTTAGTGTTTTCAAAGCAATACAAGCTAAATATTGAGCTAAGCTTTTGATTAGGTGTTTGTTATGAGTAATTTTATCTTGTGGGATGCAGATTTTGTTTTAAGCCAAAAAATTCAAAAGCAAAATAGTACACACACATAACTGTGAAATGACTGAATATACGAATCACTTTTCATGCTTCTTAATTAGTATTTCTAAAGCCACCTTACTTACCAGGAAGACGAGAAGTATGGATATTTCCTATCGCGGGATCCATTGCCTTTGGCTTTGGTATCGGCGTTTAGCCTATAGATATCTGTATAACTTTTAACGAGGCTTAAATGGTACTTGGTTACGTTCCTTATTGAGGTACTGCAAATAAAAAATACACATGAATGAAACATACGCAAGTAAATTGTGCAAATGCGATAAGAATTAGTCTATGGACAGATATTGGCGTTCGTACCAAAGTACATTTTCAAGCATATGTGTTATATGTATGAATGTAAATGTATATCACTATATCTATGTAAATAACATTTGCAAGACAGCTAATAGGTAATTTGTAATTATTACTTGTATTTACAGGCTTACAACCGTAGGAGGGGCAATTATGGTATGCACTGAGTCAGAGCTACATATATTGCCAATACGAATCTGCTTCTGTCTGTATTTAATAGATAACGATAGATATAGCCATATAGGTAAAAGTTTATTATTCCACCATTATTCAAACATTTCTTTAAATCGATGACGTCATGTTACTTAACGTTCCCCCCGTTAGCCAACGATCTAGTGTTATATCTATATACATATGTGTTTTTTCTATTCAAAAATAGTGTAGGCTCGAATATACACTTTGATGCAGTTCATTAAACATTGTTTGGCCTTGCAATTTGTGGTCCAGGTGACCTTTATGCCATTATTGCGGTTGAATACGCAGTTTCATGACTGTGCTTTTAAGTTCTTATAAATCACTTTGCTTATCAAGTTTTGTTGCATACGTATTTTGCGTTGCCGTGGTTTTTATGGAGTTGGGTGTTTATATTTGCATTGGTTTTCGATCTAATGCACCAAAGACTGATATTAAGGCAGGTGTATTAGTAAACTTTATATATTTATGAGAAAGTATGAAACTTAGTTGAAACACTACACTATTTGTGTTGATTTGTTGAAACAGCAGTTAATTTTACCTTTAACTTTGCTTGTTTTCCCTTTTTCACGATTTGACTTTTTAACTTTATCTACGCCTTTGCTTGGTAAATTGGGATTTAACAGAATACAGTGTTGTTTACTTCCAAATTTTGGGCTTAAAATGAGGGATAAATTTTATACACTTTTCCCTACTACACATGTGTATGTAAGGTACTTGGGTTGTAAATATTTATTTAATTGTATACATTCACACATATACAGGTACATATATATTTTTTGATTAAAAAATGCAGTAGAATTTAATAAATCTCTAATTTAAATAATAGGAGATTTGTCGTGGTATGATCTCTTTTAATTTTAGGTAATTGAAAATGGTAAAGGTACAATCGATACATATCGACTCCAATACTAATAATCTAAAGTAGCGAAACAATTATTTTTCTCCGTTCAAAAGTTACTGACCAAGAACACATTTATAATGTTGCACCATTGAGAAACTAAACACATGAAAGTAAATACACTTAGGGGTTAAACTTCGCCAGCCTTGAATTTTTTTATCAATTTTTCTATATGCCCAATTTTATTATACTCGTAACTAGCTTGCGGTTGTGACAGAATTCGTACAATAATTTTTTTTTTATTTTGTTTGTGTTTTTTTTGAAGGTTGAACCTCCTTATGTTAGTGATTTACATATCAATATTCCTCTTCACATGCATCATCCTCTCCCCTGATTTTGGGAATCTGAAAGTATAACTATTGACTAATATATCTTGCCAGGTTCTTCAAGCCGCCGTGTTCCAAGGATTACATTGGATTTACACAATTTGAAGAATTTTAATTACGTCAAATGATTTACCAAATTAGTAAATTAGTCTTTGAAAAAATTTAGACAATGACGAAGGCACTGAGATAATTCTGAATGTGTTAATAAAAAAATGTGAATGCGTCTCTTGTGTGTAAGCATCCAATTACAATTCAGACAGCTATAACAGATTAATCATCTGGAACAAGAAATGCATTACATTGAAGGTCACACCCAAAATTTTAATAGGGAACGTTGGAGATACCTCGCAGTGAAAAAGCGAAAAAGGCGAAATAAACGTTCACTTTGGAACACAAGTCATTTATGTCATTACCCGACGCCCTTATCGAACAATCATCAGTATAGGAGACCATTGACCATGAGACCCATGGGAGCCGGTTCTACGATACCGAAATGACTCGTATTTTGACTGCCGCCCCAGTAAACTAGCCCTTTCTAGTGAACCGTTTATCACCTCTGATACTTTTTCTGGTGGTTGGGGGATCATCGAGATGTAGAAGTTGAAAAGCAAGGATTGAAAGGACAAAGCAAAGGGTGACACCACCCTGCGGTATACCTTGTTTTATACTGCTCTGTTTTGAGCTTTGATCTCGAAAAATGATAAGGGTTATTTAAAACTTACAAGATAAACCAGAACATAATAATTAGTTTAATTATATCCATAATCAATTAGTGTAATTATTGACAGCGGCAACTCTATTTTGAGTTGAATTCGCTCTGACATTTGTCAAGTCCGAGCACCGGAGGATGACCAGAGCAAACAGCAGGTGAACAGATTTGGCTATTTTTTACTTTTTGTAAAAATGGTAAAATATATATTTTGCTTAAAACCTATATTGAATTGAAAAATGATTATCTTCTTACGGATTTTATTACTGTTGCTAATATAAATTAATTAAAGGTTTTCTTACAGTTTCGGTAATACAAATAAAACAACAAGAGCGAAGAACCATCGTTTGGAAGTATAGTTGAACTTTGACACATTGATTCGCTTACATAGGCAAGTGACCTCACTTTCACCATTAATTTGGGAGCTTGACGAACGTATAATTATTGTTGGATTTTACAATACAAAATAATGGCTACAAAACGTCGGCCATTGCGTGCGAACATGCCCGGTCCGAGCTCCACCAATATGAATTTCAGACCGGGCGGTCCAGATGTGAAAAGATCGGACGCTAAAGGTACCCGACCTACAGCCCCGCCTAGCAGCGTTAGGGAGATACTTATTATGATGATTATGCACGCATGCAAAAAGACAATTTTCTTTGATACAAATCTAAAGGTGGCGCTATATCTGGGTAGTTTGTTCCTGGTTTCGCTGATTGGCGATTTTATACCATTTCCGAAAACGTACTTCGCACGTTCGGATAATTTATTCAACGTTTATTTTGTGAAAGTTGGTTGGGGTTGGACTTTAATGCTAACCGTGCCATTTCTTGCCATGACATCGTACACATTGTGCTGTGGTGATATGAAAAAGATGCTGCGACACCACGTTCCTCGAATAGCTATCGCTACTTTCTTTTGGCTATTCTGGACTAAAATGTTCAATGTAATTGAGACTTCATATGGCCGTTGCACAGTTAAAGGTAAATTATTGCATTACTCAAGATTTAAGTAAAAATAATAGTTTAATTGTATGTCTTTTTAAGGGTTTGGAACGAAATCAACTTGTCTTAAAGCGGGCCATCTATGGAACGGCTTTGATATCTCAGGTCATGCATTTATTTTAATACACTCGAGCCTAGTTTTAATAGAGGAAGCTCGCCCTATCATTAAGTGGGAGTCTATTAAAGATTATCTTCGCAATGAAATGCATGATCGTAGTGTGTCGGAACATTCAAGCACAAACCCATTGAGAAATCTCTCTGAAGAGCAAATCCGCAACCTTAACTTTCTTTATGAACGATTAACACCAGTCATACGGACATTGTTTATTGGCATGGCAACGCTGCAGTTATTATGGGACGTAATGCTAGTTGGTACCATGCTTTATTATCATCACATGGTAGAAAAAGTAATCAGCGGTATAATTGCCATACTTACCTGGTACTTTACCTATCGCTTTTGGTATCGTACGGATTTGTTACCAGATCCCGCTGGTAGTGGATCATTTTTTTACCAACGAGAAAACAGAGATTCTTTTATTTATGTGCGACGTCCGACGATGATGACAACGGCAGGACCTTCCACCAGCAGCGGTAGCCGAGGTAATACGACTGGTGGGACCACCGGGCTGGCAGCACCACCTACATTTATGGGTATGCCATTATATACTAATACACGGACGTCAAATGCAGCTAGCACCAATAGCCAAGTCGGTGCAAACAACCAAAGCGTGGACATAAACATTTAGCGACGCACTTAGATTGTTAAAAGTTAGATTTGTTTGTAAAATAATTATTTTTGTTCGTCTTTGTTGTTTAGGATTAAGATAAAAAATGTGCGGTAAAAATGGTGAACATGGAGGCTTACTAGAAAGGTAACGGCGAAGCTGTTGTACTCATTAGTGCTAAATTATATATGTATATTCTTAAATTGAATGTAGTGAAACCTATCCTACATTACAAACAAGAAATTACTTCTATTTTTCTACGCTTAAATTGGTTATCAAGATAAACTTACAACACTGTGTGTTTTTATTTGAGCTTGGTTAAAGTAATATGTAAATACCCCATTTAAATTTGCCTTTTTTAAATAACAAGGGTAATAACATATTTTTATTGAATTATGTCTTTACATTTAGATTTACACATATTTAAAATAATTATTTTTTTTAAATATTCAAATTGTTTTAATTTTATTATGCCTGATAGTTAATACATTTTCGCAGCACTCACTTTAACCTATGTGGAGCGGTCTCACTTACTGTTGCGAATAATCGAAATGTTTCTCCTGTTGGTGTCTTCGGAGTTTATCTTTATTATTTAAAAATAATAGTAATTGATAGATGACTGATTCGGCTGTTATTATCTTAATGGATTCCACGTTGGTCGAATACTGATGATCTCAAATTGCAGATAACCCTCACATCTACTTGTAAAACTCTATTCAATTATTTGTGTGCAAGAGCAGCAAACATAGCCATACCTAGAAATCCGGCACCGGCTCCAATCTTATAATTGGCCGGCGTGTTCTGCCAAATGTCTTTCAGTATTTTAAAATTGCTAGGCATTAGTTTCTGATAGGTAGGACGTTTTCTGAATCGCAAAAAATAACTCTCTACGTATGGCATTTTACCATATGACCAGTAATAGTTTTCGAAACCCAACTGATACAGCCGATGCAATAGTAAACCAAAACTCACGTCGGCTAAAGAATATTCGTTCGAAACCAGCCATTCACGTCCACTATTCTCCTTAAAATCATTATCGATGTAACGCAAAACATTATGAACAGCATCAAGTATTTTCTGAAATTCAACACGAGATTGAACCATCCGCTTGCGCTTATCTTGGATATCCAGTTTGCGTAATAGACTCGCTTTATTGGTTTCGGCTTCATCAATCGATTGCTTTAGTAATTCATAGACTTTCTCATTATTCTCTGCAAACAAGAAACAGGCATAAGATGTAGGAAACTTAAAAAAAATTATTAAACTCACTCAAGCACGATTTACGTATTGGACCAATAAACGGTGGTTTCGGTACCAACTTCAGGTCCTCATGGATGAAAGAGCCCAAACTAAGCGCACCCACCGGCAATTGACTGATTATGCTCTCGAAGAACTCCATTTTCTTGAATTCATCCACATTGTTGCCACGCGGCTTCAGAGCGCTATGTATACCTGTGAAGAATTAAAAACTCCTATTGTCAAGATTAAAGTACTCTTATTGAATTGATTTACTTACTTCCTCTAAATTTATTTTCCACATAACCGATTATGTGACTCGAATCTGGTATAACAAAAGCACCATCCTGTAAGACAGGCACATCTCCCTTTGGATTGAGGTTGAGGAACCATGCTGAGTACTGTTCCCCATTTGCTAAGTCGATGGCATATGGCACAAAGTCGATATTCTTTTCGTAAAGTATTAGAATAACCTTAAAACGAAATGTTTATTTTTAGTAGATTTAAAATGCGTCAAACCGATAATAACATGGATATATAAGTAGTGCGATGGATATTTGTATGTATGCATGTACCTATGTACCTGCTAGCTAATAACTTAAGGGGTTAGGGGTAGTCAGAATTTTCAAAAAATTGGATTGTTTTTTTGCATTTTCTTAAGGCATAATATCTTAAAAATATTGTGTGAAAATTTGAAGTGAATCTGACAAATACTTTTCGAGTTATTCAACAATTAACAAAGGGCGCTCCGAAGCGTTCGAGAGCAAGTAGCCGGATGCTTCTCGTATGAAAGTGGCAGATAAGCGCGCTAACGATAACACTCGAGTAGGCAGAATGCTACGAAGGCAACAGCTAATCGATGTTTTGGTAGCTGCTATGACGGCTTAAGAGCTATTGTATGGCCCAGGAATAAATGACACAGTGTAAGTAACTATATAAATAATTTGTATAACTCTACATAAATCGATAGCAAAACTATGATTTTTGAACTGGTGATCACTGTAACTTAAAAACTGCCTACCAAGCAGTTTTCAATAAAATTTATACTATTTTTGAAAAATAGAAAAAATTTGTGCCTGATCGAAGGATTTTTTTTAACAATTAATTGTCGTTTTTTTCTCGAAAATCTGAAAAATATTTCCTAAGGTCGCCACATTGTTAATTTTGAAATAAAAGATTCGATCAGGCGCAAGTCTATCTATTAATAAAACGAATTCTCTTGTCCGATTAATTTTAGATGAATCTCCAAGGACTTGTGATGATCATCACAAGGGACTTCTGGACTTCGGGCTCCACACAAACAGTGATAACTTTTAAAATTATTAATTTTTTTTTGCAATTTTGCTAAAGTCAAGTCGAAACATGATGTATTAATGTTAAGTTTTTATTGTTTCTGTAAAATAAAGCAAATGACTACCAAAAAAAAAAAAAAAAATTACTGAAAAGCGCCATTTTTTCGGGACTCTGACTACCGCTAACCCCTTGAAATATTCTCTCAGAGAACATATTTTTTTGCTTGACCGGATATTCGTATTTATTGTTTTTGTAAAATAAAGCAAATGACTAGCAAAAAAAAAAAATTACTGAAAAGCGTCATTTTTTCGGGGCTCTGACTACCCCTAACCCCTTAAAATATCCTCTCAGAGAACATCTTTTTTTGCTTGACCGGATATTCATGCCTTATAAAGTACAGCCCTTTCTTATAATGTCCAATTCTATCTAACCTTGAATAGGGTGCATATGGTGTTTGAGGACATGCATATATATGACTATAACTTCCCGAATCCTTTATTTTTCTTTTTGCTCTTTTTTGAGACAAGACGTGGAGGTCTAGAACTTAACTCAAGAAATCAAGAGACATGAAGTTGTCGTCGCATTATGTGAAAATCACACCGATATAACTAGAAACCTCTATTTTTCGAAAAGCGCTCGCGCATGCGTTCATAAGGTTCGCCGTGAACTGGAAGCATCAGGTGGCGATGCAAATCACATAAAAAACACGAGGAATGTTCTAACACTGTCCGATTTGCAGAATTTATGTAACAAGTGCAAGTGATCATTGACGAGGGTCCTTCAAAATCTATGAGAGCCCTTGCGAGGGAGCTTAATGTTTGTAAAGGTTTTATTCGTCGTGTTATCTATAAAGACCTTGCAAATCTATGTCGTTAATTGTCAACTTATCCCTAGTCACCGCTTGTTAGTCACTCGTTTTAAAAGCTAAGTATGCTATATTTCTTCTAAATGCGCTTGAGGGCATAGGCCCTCCAATATCACTCTCCATCTCTTCCATCTCATTGTAAATTAAATTACTTATTGTTTAACGACAGGTGTAATACATATTTGAAGGAAGTAAATAAAAAAAAATCCCTAAAGATCTCCAGTATAAATTCTGCATTATGCGCAGAAGACAGTTTACGTCGGAGAAAATACGAAATCAAAACCATTCTAAACAATATTAAACACCCTGAAACGCCTAAGATGTTGCGGAAAAAAAATTTGATTAAGACCAAAAGACCAACCGCAGAAATTACTAAAAATACTTATGGTTATGTTCTAATCCTACAGAGGTTCTTGTTATCATGCACTCGAAGTTTGCTGACACTTTTATGGTTTTAGGCGTTGTAAGCAACAAAGTAAATTTCTTTACTCAAGAATTTTGAGTCAATTTTGCTGCATATATCTAGGTTCTAGACACAGTAGTAAAACCCTGGATTGATAGTGTACACGGTGACAGCCCATACATCTTTCAGCAAGATTTTAGCAAGCAGCGAAGGCGACACAATACTGGATGTCTGAAAATTTCCATGACCACATAACACCGAACTTATGGCCGCCTAACTCCCCAGACCTTAATCCACTGAATTACTAAGTAGCGAAATCAATAACCACCTTCTAAACACCATTTCTTCTCTCGTTTCCGGACCCGAATCGAGGAGGTTATTGCAGTAAGCGGAAATTTTATTGAATGATTTTATAAGTTTATAATAAGTTAATTTTGTGGAAAAAAATCATGAAGTTTCATTGAATTTGGTTAAAGAAAAATTTTATTAGATTTACTCCCAAATTTCCCTCAAATATCTTATGCGCCCTGTAAATATTTTGACCATTTAGTTACAGTGTGATATAAGATTACATTTTGGGTACCTGTATTCGAAGCTCTGCCGACCACTCGAACAAGCGCCAATAACTTTTATTAAATCTTTCTCTAATTTAAGCGAACAGAGTTTTTCAAAATGTTGTAAACAATTTCTGCAAACTTGTGTAAGTTACATTACGCCACTCAGGCGTTCTATTTTTAAACTAAGTTTTCCACCAAAATTTCTTCGAAAAGCATTTTATGTGTTTAGTTATAGAAGAGTATCTCTATCAGTGCCCCGGTCTGGCACTTCTATCTTTTTAAATGTACTATAGTTCACAGCATCTGGTTTCACAATATTCTAAAATGGGGATGGAAACTCTTTTAAGAACAAGGACAAAGAATAATCTTCTCACAAAATATCCTTCTGAGATTATCCTCTAAATATTTTTATTTGGTGAAATATGGAAAATTTGGAAATGCTTTTTTATTAATTGAACCGGAATTACCGTAATTAGTACTGTCATAACGGTGGCATTTCTAAAAGATGCTTAGGAAAGTAGTCCGGTTTTACAACAACAAAAGTAGCTGTTTAATAAAAACTGAGTAATGAGCAAAAATTAACACCAGTTGCCCGATAACTCTCCTTTCCCCAGTAGTGACGACACATGACGCCCACCTGCTCCCTACTACTCTTTATGAAGCACTGGATTTATTGAAGGCTTTCGGTACAATTAGCCGTGCCACGCAACTAGATCATATTAAACAGTCGACCTCCCACCAGGACTGAAGAGGTCTTGAGTGGTCGACACTCGTTAGTAATATTTTGAGCTCAAAATACGAGAAGGATAAAGCAAGGAGTGCCTGTTGGACGAATGAGATCAAACTGCAGCTGAAGGTTAAAGATGACGAAACACCAATACCGAATGTAAACAACCCCAAACTACCTTCGATAGTTTGCTCTCCTTCTCGGCGCGTACAAACACAATTGTCACTATGGCCCCAAACCGCAACCAGCTCCTTAAATTGCTAGCCGATTTCACTGGTGATACGCACAAATAAATGTTGCTGGCGACATTTAAATCAATTGGCCGACCTGTTCTGAATTATGCAGTGCTAGTGACGCGGAGTGCAGGAAGTATGAAACCTGCCAAAATACTGCCATCAGGACAGTCATGGGATGCCTCACTTACAACATCTTCATAGCGAGACTCCTATGCTCCGCTCGGCTAGAAATTCCTGGCGAGGAACCACACTGTAGACACTTAATGGAGGCTGAGAAATCTTCCATTCATGAAAGGAGCCATTTCTTTGACTACACTGACGAGACCAGGAGAAAACAAACCTACTGGACCAAAAAGTTTATAGATAAACCTTAAACGGCATTCATCGGCAATCTACCGGGATGCTGCCATCTAGTACAACTACCAGTCGTTACTGATAAAGAGCTTCAGCGGCCTTGTGAGTCACCCAAGGACGTCATATTAGCACATCTACGTTAACCTCCTACCTCGCGCATGTGAAGCTACCCCACACGACACTAACCACCTATTCAGGTGCCCCCTTAAACCCACTAACTTAAAACTCCTCTATCTTTAGACCCACTCAGCATGTTTCTTGGGAGTATCGTTAGATGAGATAGACGATGACAACCAGCGACTACATCGTACCGAAAGGGTTTAATGAACTGTTGCAACAATAATACTTCCTGTTGCTAATACAAAACATTCTTGGCTATGGGGCAAAATTTGTTTAAATTTTATTCACTGCTGTATTCTGTTCTATGCATTGATAATAAAGCTGGTTTTGTACGAGTAATCATGCGTATTTTAAACAGTTCAAATCATAACATCGAAAAACGTACATATGTAATTAAATTAATGGGAAGGCAATTACTTCTTATTTGTTGAACTTTGAGCAATCAGATATTTTAAAATTGGTGTGAGAAGATAGCAATGACAAATTATTTAACAAAACACAACTGAAAATATTTTATTTGGTTATTTATTATTTTTTCACTGAACATAATAAAAATAGAAGAGTGAGGCGCCGTATCATCTGGCCTGTTGTTGTTGTTGAAGTGGTTGAGTATCTCTACTATCCTAACTAATCTTCTCGTGTGATGATATCTTGTTTTTTTTGGTTTCTAAGTCGGCCGCCGTAGCCGAATGGGTTTGTGCGTGATCACCATTCGGAATTCACAGAGAGGTCGTTGGTTCGAATCTCGGTGAAAGCAAAATTAATAAAAAAAATTTTTCTAATAGCGGTCGCCCCTCGGCAGGCAATGGCAAACCTCCGAGTGTATTTCTGCCATGAAAAAGCTCCTCATAAAAAAAAATATCTGCCGTTCGGAGTCGGCTTAAAACTGTAGGTCCCTCCATTTGTGGAACAACATCAAGACGCACACCACAAATAGGAGGAGGAGCTCGGCCAAAACACCTAACAGCAGTGTACGCGCCAATTATTCATTTATTTTTTTTTAAGTCAGATCCATTTTGTGAGATCCAAGTATAGCACCAAATTCTTTATCTCGATTTCTGAGGTCCCAATACTGTGCTGTAAGAAGGGCTTACTGAAAGAGCGAAGTCGTACCCTAGCTTGAATTGGGACACGATTTTATCCTGATTTTATGCTTGAATCTTGATTTTTTTTTATGAAAAGTAAATTTCTAACAGCAGATATACATAAATGACTAATACTTGTTTAAAACTTGCATTAAAAGCTTGCAATTAAGTGCTTGACAGGCGGAAAGTACTAAGTCGAGTTAAATATTTTCCTCAAAAGTCCACAAATATGTACATATACATATATGTATATAATTATGTACACAGTAGATACATTAAACTTATTATAAATTGTTTGCTTTTGTGCTAGATATGATGATGTGAGCAGTAAACGTCTACTCACAAGTTAAACAAAAACTCACACATTCAGTACAATTCCGAATTCTATATTCTAATTAATTTATTTGGTCTCTAAGCCATTTTTCCCACTACTAGCTAGGTGTGTAATTATATTAGTTTACGGTTAATTTGATTATTTTCAATTGCTAACAGCGGCTTGTGTTTAAGTGCGAAAATATGAATGAATCACATGATCTGAAATTGTACCTACTTTTTGCGAGTGGAAATTATATGGATGAAAGTAAAGTATCAAGCTGTCATCTTTAAATTGTGGCGCCTTAAACTCCTTCGGTGTTGTGGTTGCAGATGGTGTCAATAATGTCTGGGATGTAACAGCTGTTTCATTAGTTAATGCATTCATTTTTGAGTATTTTCGTTCCCAGAAATGCTAAATATACCAACAGTTAGGTAAATTAAGTTTGAAACGCTTACGTATTTTGGTTGTTCGTTAAATAAAACGTTAAAAATCACAAAAACGATTTATTTAAATTTTGTCACATGCTCGGCTTTACAAATTTTCGGGTACACGATATCTATAATGTTAATGTATGTATGTATTCGAATACATACATGTGAAATGCATGCATGCACAGATTTAGACGACAATAGCAAAAATGAACTGAGCGCGTTCGAAATCGGTAGTCGACTGCCGCGGGCGGTAACAAATGTGGCTTACATACAAATTATACAGAGAAGTTAAAAAAGTTAGCTAGTACCTTTATGTTTTCGTAGTTGTGTTAATATGCATACAAACACCTAATTCGTATACACATACATACATATGGTTGAATAGCTTGCGTGCTAAAGGGTTGTGGAACTGTGTATATGTATGTAAATAGCTCGATTCTCTCGTTAGTAAACAATTATTAGACAAGGTTAAGAGTTAAAATAACACAGAGATTTTGAATGCGTTAAAAGAGGATTTCAAAATTAATGGCAAACAAATTATTAGCCTCTCTACATTCTTACTTCATAGAACTTTGTAAACAGATTTTACAGAGATACTAGAAAGTAGTAATATTCCAAAATAGAGGTAATAATTAAAATTGAGAGGAAAGAAACAACTGACGAAATTTCTTTGCCTTAACCAAGGCATATTAAGTAGTAGAGCAAAAGCAATAAGAACAATTATTTTTTTCACTTTTGGTCACTAAAATGTCAAAAAACTCTATAAACAGAGTATGACAGTTTAGGGTAATTGGCAATTTCGAGACAAACAAATAGGAAAGGAGCACTATTGCAACCTTGCTGTTGTTCATTATTGAATATGCATTGATCTTAACGGAATGGAAAAGCGATTTTATATTTGTGGAGAAATTATATTGTCCAAAAAAGCTAGAATAATGAGCCTGCAAATAATCATAATGTAATTATTTTTGTGATCTGTTGAACACACAATGGATGATGTTGTAATCAGTATAGAATGACCGAACTTTTGTTTCGGCTTTCGCCATGTTCGGCAATAAAAGTTCTGTTCGGTTGCGGTTCAACTTTGGCAAAAAGAGGCGAATTTTGGCCGAATATTGCTTACCGAAATTAAAATTGTAAAAACTTTTAATTTTTTAACATTTTTCCCCATTTTCAGTTAAAAAAGTGTGGTCACTGCTGCAACCTGCACCGCTAGCAAGGAGAAAATGCCGATAAGCTACAATTTAAAATTATCCAAAGATGAGTATTAAATTATTACTACATGTAAAAAAGTTCTGTTTCTCTTAGTTTTCCATCGAAACGGCGCTTCAACCATTTCACCTATTTCACCGTAGTATTCCAAACATATGTAAGCATGTATGTACATACAAACATATATATATACTATGAGCTGAAATTAATGTGATTGAAACTTATGTACCTTTTTTACTTTTTTGTATGTAAAAATGCAGCATTTTAAAATTCATTGCTTGTTTATTACTGGAACCCCTTGAAAATTTATTCAACAGGCTTCGGCCGAAGCTTGGTCTTTCTCTACTCAACAGAATTGGTAGAAGGACCCCCATCTCACCAGTTAATTTTATGGTAATAATAATTTTAAAGTTATAGAAATAATTAAATACGAGCTCAGATGAAGTCCTTTTAAATGGCATGCCCATTTCATATTAAATAAAAAGCTATCGCTGAAATAGCAATAGACAAACCTCTTGATGATGGTATACCCAAAATAAAAAAGTTGATTGTTGAAGTTATGTTGTTCTTTAACTCCATAAAACGTTCGCCATAAATTTCTAAGGGAATGCTGGTGAAGTGACCGCACTTAGTCGTATGTAAGTCTAGGTAGAACCAACTGTTGTGGAAGCGTGAATTTACTCTCTATTTCTTTATAACTTTCAATAAATTTACAAAAAAAAACCAAATAGTTATAGAAATAGCAATAGACAAATCCCAGGTGTGTTTTTTAACTACTGGAAATAACAAATTCGTATTTACCAAATTTTATTCATACACTTAATTCATTATGCACATACAACTAAAACCATATAAAATAATAATATTCACAAAATAAAGGTTTTTTACAAACTAAAAATAATGCTGCATTGAAAAGGTTAAGGTTGTAACACAAGATAATAAGCGCAATAAATTGAAAATATGTATTATAAAAAATTTACATAATTTTTGCGTTGAGGCTAATGACTATTCATTCTACTCTTTTGCTTATTAAAACGATTTTTCACTTTCTTTAATTGTTGTCGCAGAATATTTATAAAATCGTCAAATGATCTGCCCTCTCCATACGTGGCTTCTATAACACAGAAAAGTTTTGTTTAAAAATTGAATATACATATGCACACATTATGTGGGCAATTTTAAGTAATCAACTACCATAAAGAGCATCCAGGCAATTGTTGAATGATTTTAAAGACTTTTTGCCCTTTTCTCCATTGTAATTATACTCCATTATTATTTGCTTTCCAAAAATAGCGTCAATACCTTTTATCTGTCCCCCCGTTACTCTTCTTAGAATACCTATCTGTAAAAGAAAAACTTTAAATAGGAATATGATTTCGTAATACATACGTAGGAGTTGATTTGAGCTTTTGAACTTACCATTTCAGCTTTGTTTTCTCCCATTAATCGTGTTTCTAGCTCTTGTAACTTATCTTCTGTTTCTAATGGAAATTTTATAGGGGATGATACATTTGACATTTCACAATTATGTCGTAATAGAAAATTATTTTCGGCAACAATTTTTACTATTTCTGTTTGTCGCTTTAATAATTCATCCATTTTATTTTCGAGTGTTCTTTGAATAGCTCCATCCTTGCCAATTTTTGAATACGTGTTTTTCATTTCTTTATTCTATTATTGGATACTAAATTATTAATAGGAATGTGCATAAGCTGCAACTACTTACTTCTTCCTCGCTAATCGTTTCGAGATGAAGCGGTTGAAGCAAACCGTCATCATCACTGTATTCTATCGAATATTGCATCCCGGCATAGGTATCTTCTATTGTTTCTTGAGATGGAATTATCACCGAAACGTAAAGATTGTTTTGCTATTTTCAACTCACCCAATTGCACATCAGACTCGAATGTGTCATCATCACTCAGCAACTCATTTTTGACTTGCGTAACCGTAGTATCAAAAGTAGTGTTATTGTCCGACCCTAAATATATTTGGCAAAACTGCTGCATTGACTCTACACATAAACTTTGAAATTGGTAAAATTCATTGACTTTAACAAAGCAATTGTGGCATAGATTTTTAGGATACTTATCCGTCTGCTCGATTGTAAGAGATGTGCAGGCGGTTAATTTCTTCGCTAAATTTGTTGTTTGAAATATTGGATAATACGAATTAGTTGTGGAACTGCTCGCTATGTCTTTATCAAATTTTTGTAAGCACGTTCGGCAAACCGTGTCAACATTTACATGACTCTCCAATGGAAGCTCTATTTCTTGCTTACATTTTGTTGTATATTCAGGATTTGAGGCGTCAACGTTGGTATATGTTAAAATTGTTGAAAGCGGGTATTTTTCTTCCTCTTGAATTTGGTTATGAGATCCTTTTTTAGCTTTTTGAATTTCTTGAGTGTATGTTTCCGGTTCCTGTGATGGAAGGCCTTTCACATCTTAATAAAAAGGAAATAAAAAGAGGTATGTGTGTCAGCTCCGACAACCGACTGGAGTTTACTCCTTAAGAACGATTACCGTGATATTTATTAAAAATAAAGGTTCCAGAGAGCTTAAAATACGTTCACATATGCATTTATTACCAATAAATCAACAAAATTAATATACCCGTTCACATATGGCAGATACCTGCAAAATTGAGAATCAGCTATCAATACTGTTGTGAAAGGTTTTTCTTCATAGAAATTATTTTGGTGGAATATTTCGGTGTTTTTGCTTTGTTTAATTATTTTCATCTTAACGATATGATGAAAAGACAAGGAGGATTAGCTAATTTAATTGCGCAATTCGCTGCTAATAAATAAATTTATATTTTTTCAGTAATATAGAAAAGGTCTTCATTTACTCCTTTTGCATATTAAATATATTATTAAATATCACGGTAATCGTTCTTAAGGAGTAAGCTCCAGTCGCGTGTCGGAGCTGACACACACACGTCTTTTTTTGTTGTGTAGATAGTAATTCTACAGTTTCAATTACCGCTTTGAGCTGAATAATTACAGGACCTGCATCAGGACTTAATTGCATCGATGATGCTGTAACTACAGGTGCTGGATGCTCAGAAGGCCCCGCTTCTTGCCTCAGAATAATTTCAGCAAAATCAGTATTTATCTGGGCTGCCAGCTTTTTCTTCAACCTATATTGCCGTCGGTATTCAGCTCTAGCCTTTTTGGCGGACTCATCACCGTTATCGTTTTTTTCTTTTTTACGACGTTTGTATTGACGCTGCCGTTCTGCACCAGATTTTGGAGCTGGACGTGGCGGCCTGATGACATTGCTGCTAATAGACAAATGTAATTACTATTAAATTCAGAATAAAAACATAAATTACACAACCTACCTACAAACCGCATCATCGTGTTTTTGAGATTGGTTTTTATCATCATTTGAATGTTTATTTTCCATATCTCAAAATACGACGTTGTGTTCACTTCACTATTTGTGATATTTAATATCAAATTAGAAATAAACAGCACAATTTACAAAAGACACAAATAGTGTTATTATGAAATGTTATCTATGATATCAAGCGCTTCATATTGAAAAATGGTGGGTGTTGTACATCGATGTTCTTCCGATCATCGATTATTTTGCTATTAGCAAAATTGGTGAATATACTTTGTAAGCCACACATTTATGATGATGAGCCACAGTTTGATGTCAAATGTAGCAGCGAAACCAAGGTGAATTTATTATAGGTGACAGCAACCACATATAAGTAAAACCCTACATGTATTTGTTGTTGCGTTTGGTCCAAGCATCACGTCAATGTACAATCGCAGATGTAAACATACGAATGCAAACATACCAATACATACAAACAAAGCATATCATTTTGACGTAAGCCATACCTACGGCGAAAAATTCATAATAAATCCACCTTGAGCGAAACACTCTGAGTAGTTTCTCCATTGTAACAAAACATTCGCAGGCACAATTACACATGCACAGTTTGAGGTGAAATGTAGTAGCAAAAACACTGAGTAGCTGCTGTATGGTTTGTTGTTGCACTATTGCGCTGCGCAGATAATATTCAAATATTCAAAGTGGTGGTTTGTGTCTTCGTTGGGAAAATTTAAAATAAACACTTACCAACTATATAAACCATCAAAAACACAAACCGAAAGAGAAAAGGGGCATAGAGAAAGGGCAACGCGCCACTTCCATCAGCGTACACTTCCGGTGATTCACACGATTTTACTACCCATATTGTTTTCATACCGTGGGCCTTATATATCGTTTCTTAAGGAGTAAACTCCAAAAAGATAAACATTTAAAAAACAATTCACTTTTTTTTCATTTACCTGATTCAAACATTCTATTTTAATACCAAATAGTTCCGAATATTTATAAAATTAGCGGTTATGGGTGCTAGTCAAATAAACTTATCCAGACTTTCAAATCATATGTTGCGTTAGTGATGTGTAAATTTATTTGTAAATTCTCCACATCGACGTTACTAAGAGTTAAACAATACAATGTTGCGCCTTAATAATTTGCTCTGCCGTCAGCATATGACGATAGTACGACTCACGGTATACAGAATACAGAAGGTGGCACTTTCCGAAAATCGCTATTTTATTTTTCGCGATTTCGGCAACAGGATGAAATCTTCACTGTCAATAAACAAACAAAACGAAAAAGGTAGTTGATTATAAATATTCAGTGAATGGCTTGGTAATATTCTGAATTAAAGATTTGTAATTTTTAAATTAAATAAACTAATCAAAATAAAGTACCGCTTGTTAATTTGTGAAAGCACATATTATAAAAATACCTCCATATGTGGATTTTGGCATTTTTTTCCAATTATACCGTGGCAAGTAGGTGTATTTATGTGTGATTTCTTGTGTTTAGCACTTTCCAAGCTTCTGCTTAGTCTTTCTTTTCACATACAAGTAATATTTCCTCATCTTTGTTGTTTACCTGCCCAGATATCGTCACAACCAATATTGTGTTTTATCATTCTTGTTAAGCGACCAACTCTAAGTCTAAAACACAACAATGTGATTCCTGCCAATATTGGCACGAATTTTGCAAAAATTAATATAAATTTGGCTTAAATTCGTCTCTCTTTGACAAGAGGATATAGCGATATTAGATTTGGAAAACTATACAGGTTGCTTGCAAAACACTTATAGAAAGAGGACGCAAAATGAACGAAATATAAAGCAAACATGAAAAGGAGAAAATTATAAAACATTCTCGCTGATACTGCAATCAAGAATTGGCTGTATTTAACATCATATGTTAAATTAAAGCACACAGGTCCATTGAATATCATTGCTTTTTTGTGTTTTGGGCTTTAATCGGGAATAAGAGAAAGCGACTCAAAATTTGCAAAATTGTCGGCTTTTAGAGATTTAATAGTATATGTGAGTATTGATTATTTTAAGTACAGCTCTCTGATTTGCATTAGATATTGGGCGTCAGATGCCAAATTGCCATTGGTTGTTCGGTAATTATTTCATATTAACGCCTTAATGTTGTTTCGCTCTAGATACGATTTTTTTGGCTTTTAAGAATGCTTTACTCTACGTTTACTCTTATTTTAGAAAATCAGAATAATCGATAAACCTGTAATCGGTTATAGGTAATATTTTTTTATGTTGTTTCAGCCACCCTGCTTTTCCTTGACGTTCAATGCTGTACTGACATACAGCTGTTTTTATTTATATTCTGTGTGTTTGATGACAAACATTTTGCTAATTTCATTAAATATATATCTACGTATTTGCTTTTGTTGTGATTAGAATAATGTATTGACTGTGCCCTCAAATCAAAAAATGAATCCGTTTCGTGATAGTTTAGCCAGCATTCCTGGAGCGTTGACTAATTTGATTAGTGAAAGTGCTTCCAGTTTGTTGCAGCATAGTAGCGCTAGTAATAGTGGAGCTTTGGCTCCCGATGACGACGTTAGCTCTACTGCGTCTCAAAGTGACAGATCGTATCCTATACCAGCATCCTTAGTGAAGGAACAATGGCGTTTAATTTTTACTTCTGACGCTAACGTACAAGATTTGGAAGCAGCGATTGCACATTGCCGCGATTTGGTAATGCTTACCGATGAGTGTAGTGAAGAAAGACGTTGGTTGGTTCGTCATTTAGTTGATTTGCGGTACTCACTAAAAGAGCTAGAGTCAGCACAGACAGATCCATTAGAAGTACCTCCTCAAGTAAAAACAGTTGTGGGCCATCACTTTCATGTGCAACGGAGCGGACACATTGGTACCCGTCAATACTGTGATCATTGTAGTGGGATCATATGGCGTATGATACAAGCATGTTATGTGTGCAGCGATTGCAATTTTCTAGCCCATCAAAAATGTGTTGACAGTGTAGTGCGGATATGTGCACATGTGATAGCATCCGAACGCTGTTACCCTATTGATGAAATTTGTCCTGAGATCGGTTTGGCTGCGCAGCGATACAAATGTGTAGAATGTGGAACTCTACTAAACTTTAGTAAGTTTTAAATCACTTTCACGGAGTAACAGAGAAATATGTTTTATTATACTAAAATAATTATATGTAAAATACATAAACACAAATTAAAAAAAAAGATAATAATTTAAGTCAGCATTATGTTCGTAGTAGATTTATTTCGTTAATTACTGTTTTTATTTTTATTTAGCACAACCCAACTCGATTAGCTGTTTTGGCTCGAACAAAAAAGAGGGTAAACATATTTTTATTAGTTATAACTTGCTTTATGCGCACTCGAATTTTGTATTAAAAATAATTCCCAGTTTTTTAAAACTAACCGTGTTTTTTTTCTCGTAATAATGTTACATTTTTTCTTCCTTGCGCTAGGACTGTCAGGCAAATGCGCATCGTTTTGTATAAAAGTTTGCGAAAATTACAAAAAAAAAAAAAAAAAATCCAGTAACTCATTAAATTTTATTGTATTCAATATAAAATATATGCATATGTGGGTGGAAGTTTTCTTGTTCTATTCTATTTCGTAATATTGCCATGTGATGAGATAACATTTTTTTCCAGGAAAGAAAACATAATCAGCCTAGCCATGAACTTCACTCTCTTCGGGATAATTCGATTTCCGCTTCCGCCTGATATGCATTTTTCGCGGAAATTTTTCATTTTCGAATATAAATTCCCTTATCGGCAACACCAATTTCGGTCGAAAATAGTGCCCATTGAACAATAAAATATAATAAGAATAAAAATGACAACTGTGTCTAATTACTGTTGTTTAAGTTCAAAACGTCATTTTGTAGAGTAAGTTGGAATGTTACGTTTTGTGCAAAAAGTAAGTCTTGAAGAATTCTAAGCTGTTCTTCCAAAGCTATTCATTGCGACCATAAAGTAGCCCCAAGTATTGCTAAAACTTCGTTTCTACGATAGTCGGTTCTGCGTTACCGAAACGACCCGGATTTATATCCAGCCAAGGACTGTCACTCCAGCAGCATTCCCCTTATGTAAGTATGGGGAATGTTTATGCTGCTACAACAACATTGCTAAAACTTCATAACGTATATGAACCTCAAAATATCTGCAGAGCTCTTTTTGTATCCACACAAAAAAATAAAAACTTAAAAAAAGCGCCAACGATTGATGGAACAGCAAATTTTTTGTATTGAGTGGGGGATATGTAACAGAAGCTTCTTTGTTTAGCCTCTAATATTGCATAATTATGAAAATCAATTTGTTCAGTATATACACAAACAATAAATTGCACTATGCTTATAAATTTTCAGGCAGATCCAAGTGATTATAATTGTCTCTCAAATATGTATCTCATAATCGCTTGATGCTCTACATTTGCTTCTCCCTCAAACAAAGTTCGCAATGCATTTTTATCAAAATTGTCAGTTAAATTTATACTTAATGGTTTCCTATTTTTCATATGGCTATCAGAGTTGATATTCTTATATTCGAATAATTCGAAGTGAGATTTATTTCGCGAGAAATTCGCGCTACATATTCTTCTTTCGGGCGTTCGGAAAAACTCCCGGTGAAACTTATAAAAATTCTCTAATACGTAAGACAGAAGGTGTTTTTTTTTAATATTATATGTAGAAATAAAAATTTACTTTCGCTTTATATTTTGTAAATTATTATCGTATACATATTTATATTATATGTATGCCTATCTATTGATTTCTTCTATCAATTATTATTTTTTAAATTGGCACTCCTACAAACAATAAATATTCTTCTAGCTAGCACACTCAATTTCGCAATGTACACTGTAAAAAGCTTTAAAAAAAATCGTAATTTTTTGTTTTTGTTTTTAATTTTAAATAGAAAACTCTTGGATCGAACCACGTTTGTGTGACTACAGTGGCCTGTATTATTGTCCGAATTGCCATTGGAATGATAATAGTATCATACCTGCTCGAGTAGTGCACAATTGGGATTTCACACAACATAAAGTATCACGTGCTGCGCTTCAAGAAATATCGCTCTTCTGCGATAAACCACTAATTAAGCTAGAGGAGGCGAATCCAAAGCTATTTGTATTCTTGGAGAAATTGGGTAACATTAAGAAGATGCGCCAAAATTTATTTTATATGAGGAAATATTTACTGGAATGCCGAACAGCAGCCGAAGAAAAATTTTTAGATAAGCAAATAAGTGCCCAACTTACCAACGACAACACTGGCGTGAGTGATTCACGTTGTCACCTCATACAATCCACCGAATTTTATTCAATAAATGATTTAGAGCTTATTGAAAAAAGCATTTTAATAGAATACTTGCAGAAATTGTTCAACGCATTCGACCAGCACATACGCAATTGCGAGATATGCCGTGCCAAAGCTTACATATGCGAGATTTGCGGCAATAATGAAGTGATATTCCCCTTCGACGATGGCTGTATCATGTGCGATAAGTGCAATTCTATTTACCATCGCGTTTGCATGACGCGAAAGAATATGATTTGTCCGAAATGTGTGCGATTCCAAGAACGAAAAAATCAATTAGAAAACAATAATGGTGATGACACAAGCGATGCTGATGAGATTTAGTAGTTTAGACCATGTTATTCAATATTTTTATAGATATGATTATATACTTATGTAGCATCAATTCCTAGAAATTGAATTATGTCAAGAAAGTGTATTATGTACATACATTTATTTGCTTTATAAAATAAGTTTTTACATTATATTGACTTTTTGTACTAATAAAAATATTAATGCTACATAAAACTTTATAAATATTTACACTATGGAGCAAAAGCGAATGCAAAAATATTGAGAGTTAGTTCCCATGAACGGTGCGTTCCAACAACAGTCGGTATTACGTAACCGGATCGACCTGGATTTATATCCGGTCAAGGGCTGTCACTTCAGCAGCATTACCCGTATATGTGTGGGAATGTTTATGCTGCGACAACAACAACAACAACTTCAATATTGATATGCAACAGTATATATATATGGATATATAAATCGTATATATGCTTGCACTTTCGAATTAGTTTCACATATAACTAGATTATCTACTTTTTCGATCTTAACTCTCAATCCGTAATTAAAAAGCGAGATTACCTATACAAAATTTCGCTCCCGAAATCCTAGTATATAAATAAATAAAACGAATAGCGGTAAAGAAAAGAGGTTTGTAGACATAATTCTAGTAAAATTTTTGTTAGATATTATTAATTATGCATTCAGATTACAGAAAAAAGCGTGCGTCCATAGTCACTTTGGCCTGTTGTGCTTATTATAAAATAAAATCTTTTCCAATAACAGGTGTTATCTATCGCTACCGAGAGATAATTAACGATTTTTTATGGCCGTAATTGGATGGTATTGGTCTGGACAACGTTTATTTTCAACTAAACGGCGCTACGTGCCACACAAGCAACGAAACCATTGATCTTTTACGGGAAAAGTTTCCGGACCGTGTTTTCTCTCGAAGAGGTGATCACAATTGGTCACCGAGATCTTGTGATTGAACACCTTGTGACATTTTTCTTTGGGGCCACGTGAAAGAGAAGGTCTACGCCAATAGCCCAGGGTCGATTTAAGACCTTAAAGATGGAATTCGTAAGGCTATCGAGCACATAGGGCACCCACTTTGCAATTCGGTTATGGAAAATTTCATGAAAAAGATATTGTCCTGTGAGCGTGGTCGTGGGGGCAAATTGCCTGATGTTATATTCCACTATTAACGGCATACCTACATATTTATAATGAAATAAACATCCGATCATTTATGTATATTAAAAACTAACTTTTTTCCTTTATAATATCGCATTTCGTATGCGTATTGCTGCCATCATTTTTTGCAACCTCAGTAGACTTTTTTATGGGTCTCTCCCAACTGTCTATTACTAGTAGCGAAATGCGCAATTAAATTAAAACTATTGCTTCTATTTGTCTTTTCTGCATTTCGTTAATAATAATTAAATAAACAAAAAACTCTAAAATATTCGACCAAACTAATTTCTATGAAGAAAAAACTTTCAAAATAGTTTTGGCTGCTGATCGTCAATTTTGCAGCAAATCCGTCAGATGTGAACGGGTAGATAAATTTTTGTGGATTTACTGCTAACTACTGTATATGTGAACGTAATTGTAGTGTTTAACTGTCGAGGGTAAAATAAACAAGTAAGGAAGGCTAAACTAGGTCCGGACCAAGCCACATTAACAGGTAGAAGTAACTAGTAGAGCAAAATCAACAAGAGCAATGTTTTTTTTTTTGTTTTGGTTCTCGTTCCTAAAATGTCAAAATCTATAATCAAAGAACTGTTAATCTGTCCGAGTAATTTTAATAAAATTCTAAAATTTAAAGATCGAAAATATAGAAAAAAAAATAGGTATGCTGTTCTATTGATACTACCCGCTGTTCAATTTGCCTTGGTCCTTTCCAAACTTTATGTACCCGCGTAAATTTTAATAGAATTAATTTTGGGTTGGCTATTAATTTTTGGAATCAAACAAATATAGACAATGAGAGTTATGGGTCGTAACATCAGAGGGGCGGACGGAAATTTAGTTCTAATTCTAAAAGTGGGTATAGTTTTTGTTCGACCTCAGTAATATTTATACGGTAGTGCCCAGACTCGCAACTAAGGGAAATGAAACACCAATCGATTCAAAGCGGGCGTGGGTAAGCAATAATAAACCTCCGAGCGTATTTCTGCCATGAAAAAGCTCCTACCCTTGGGAAGCGGCAGAAAACAGTAGGTGCCTCCATTTGTGGAAAAATATTAAGACTTATGCTACGAATAAGAGCAGGAGCTCGTCCAAACGCCCAATAAAGGGTGTAAGCGCCAATTATATATATTTACATATTTACATAAAAATTACCTTTACATAATGGCGGGTGGGTACGGTCATTGACTGATTTCTCCCATTTCCAAGTTTCATTGAAATATTTATTCATTTTTGTTTGAATTACGTGTGCATGGACACGCAGGCAGTTGTCCATGGCTAAATCGAGTACTGATCATTTTGGAAATATGCATATGTATATATGTCTATACCTACATATCTCGGTTCTTTTATGCTGTTACATACAACCGTTATAAAATATAATATATGTTAATACAAAATTGTAATCCAATTGTTCACAAGCGCGCGGTTATAAAAGAAGAAATTCCGATGCCATTTGATTTTGAAAATAATATTATATAAGTGTATGTGTATGTGTAACCGGTTAGATGATAAGGCAGTGCACATATTCCCTTTATTAAACTGATATCGTAGTTTTCCAAGTCACAAACCATTACTAACCTTGTGGAGAGTTGGAAATGAATTGCAGTTTTTGCATTTTATTTTACTGGAACGGAATCGTTATTTTTCCCAGTTTCGCTGAATCGTTAGCTAGAGGCTTCGTAAACATTTTTGGTGTCAAAATAATAATTTTATAATTTGCTAACGCTGACTTCACAAATAAACCCATGTCGATGGGTCTTACGTGTCCGGCCAATTCGTTGAGAAATCATGAATTTTTTATGAAACTACAGTACGGTGCATGTTTCATACCACTTGTTTATGATAAAATATTATTGAAATAAAAAATTTTGAAAAAACCTCTTCGGAAATCTTTAGTTAAAGTTTAGAAGATACCTTATGCATTTTTTCTAATTTTCTGTTGCCGTTATATAGTAGATATAAGCGCGGGACGCGAACGACTTATCGACATGGGAGTAGGGTTAATAAATCAAGAAGAATTTACTTACATATATAGAAACACTTAAACTGTTTTGAAGGACTCAGACTTCATGACCTCCACTTTTAAAACCAGTGCACTGATATGCATACATTCGAGTTTTAAAAGTAAAGAACAGATTTGCCCTCACCACTATTAATTCGTATCCCTACTTTGGTGCGGAAATGATAACAAGTTT
>JAYXIM010017702.1:0-12272 GCA_037575425.1 Anastrepha fraterculus
CTAAGGTCACTGGGAGCTCCTCTCTTCGAAATCTTTCCAATCAATCTTCTCCATTATATCGATAGCTCTGGCTGGCTGTAGATATCTACCTGTTGGAGGTCTCATATTGGTATGAAAACGGCGCTTTAGTGCTATTTGAGGAGTGCCAGGTGCACTTCAACCATTTCACCTACCTACCTACCTACCTACCTACCACGTCCCGATCTTCTCATATTTTTCCATAGTACAGGACACTCGAAGTGTAACCAATTAAAAAGGCTATAAATGTAGTTTGGAAAATTACTTTTCTTCAATTCAAAGTAAAAAATGTGTTAATGATATAAAATTAAGAATCAATTTACTTTTGCTCGATATAATCACCTTTTTTGCCTTGACTAATGCCTTGAAACGGTCCAGAAACTAGTCGAAAGCTGCCCGAATGTGACTTGCAGGTATTTTGGCCCATTCGTGGACAATGGCTTCTTTAAGCGCCTCGAGACCGGTGAATCTTTTAGTTTGGATATTGCTCTCCAAAATGGTCCAAAGAAAATAATCCATCGAATTCGCGTCTGGTGAATTTGAGAGCCATTGTGTGGACGTTATGAAGTTTGGAACGTTGTTTTTTAGCCATTCTTGGTTCTTGGAGTCTTGTTGGAACGTCCATGGTCTGCCCACGGCTTCACAACCACCTCCAGAATACTTCCCCGATAATATTTCGTATTTACCTTGACGCCAGGCTGGATGGAAACGATTGAAGAGCGCCCATTTGCGGTTACAGCGGCCCAAACTATTACCTGTGGCAGGTGCTGCCTCCTGGTGGCCGATCCATGACTCAAATTCTCGTCGGTCGGTCAAATAAACCCTATCGTTTTGGGAGTTTACGAATTGCTCAATTTCAAAGATTTTCTCGTCAGAAAACCCAATGTTCGGAAAGTGACCGCTTTCGACCAAGCGAAACAACTCTTTCGCTCTCTCAAGTCTGATTTGTTGCTGCTTCGGTGTGAGATAATGCGCCTTTTGGATGTTGTAAGACTTGACTCTGAGATCATTTTTCAGTATGCGGCGGATGCTGCGGTCAGATATTTTCAGTTCTTTCGCCATTTGATTGGCACTTTGGCGGGGATTGCACTCACAGCGCTTGTTCACTTTTTTAAACAACTGTTCCATATCCTTGCATTGCTTTAAATGCATTAGCGTGTGATATTAGCTGTCCTTTTGCCTCGGTGAGTACGTTCCTTCAAGCTACTTCCATGGTGACATATTCTGAGCCTAATTTGTAAAAACTAGATGTTATAGTAACTTATATTGACATATAGTAAATCAGTCAAACGAAGCTAAATAAAAATGAAACACATAAAGTTCAACTTACCGGCGTCAATTTTATTGTATTTCGCACATTGTTTTCCACTGCCCGCGTGGTCAAACTTATTTTATCGATTTGAGTGCCATTTTCTTTTCGATTACATTCTAAAAATTGAAAAATGTTGTTGTGTCTCTAATGCCACTATGTTATATATGTATATACAGTGTAGAGCAGAAGTCTTGATACCCTCACACTTTGAAGGACTTTTATAAAAAATATCACGAGTGTTTTAATATTTTATTAAAAATTAAATAAATCCAATTGTTTCCGTGTGAAATATAAGAAAATGTTAACTATCTCATTCTCAAATAAGAAGAAAAAACCATAGAAAATCTGAAAATACGCACAGCAAAAGTGTTGATACTCTTGCAATAAAGTATTTATGTTACAATGTATGTATGAATTACATTTAAAATATAGTAGGATATCCTCGCAATCGAATGACCTCTTTTAGTCGGTGAGGCATTGAGTGAATCAAGTTTTTTGTATAATCCGAATTTATATTTGCCATTTGACTTGGAGCAAACTTTTATGTTAATTTTTGGAAGTTGTGTGCCGTTTCCTTAATCATTTTTGCAAACGATCCCATAAATGCCCTATAGGGCACATATTATATATGGGCTCCGTGGCGGCGCTGTATTAGCCACATCTTCACTATGTGCGTTGTGTGTTTGGGTTCGTTGTCGTGCTGTAAAAAAAATCCACCAAGGAATCCTATTTTCTAAGCGCTTTGTAACAAGTTTTCTTGAAAGATTTTTAAATATACTTCTTTCGTCATTATTTCATCAACAAAAACAAGACCATAACGGCTTTACCTCCATGCTTGCCCATTTTAATTGTATTTTTTGGATTTAATTCTTCGTTTCGCTTCCTCCTCACCCATCATATCCGAAAGTTTATATTTTGATTGGTTGGAGAAAATTACTTTGTTCCAGAAGTCAAATTCTTTGAGTTGTTAAGTTCTGTCAAATTCAAGCCTTTTATTTCTATTAGTATCACTGATAAAGGGCTTTTTATAGCAATACCTACATGCCGTATATCCATTTCTGTTGAATGACCTTCGCGATATTTTTTTCAAAATTGACATACAGTTTATTTATACATTAAAATAATACACAACTTTTTTTTATTTTAATCATTTAAAATGGTGGAAGTACACTCAATTCTTCCAGAAAAGTCGCAGCGGGGCTTCTCAATCGACGGGCATTGTAGCATCGGCGTCAGTGATCTCAATACAAAAACCCAAAGAATTTTTGTTTATTTATGACATAATTTCTATATAAATTAAACAAAAATGGAAACAAAAAATTCGCTGAATAAAATGCTTAAGGCTCCCCGCTTTAGAGGCTTCAAAAAATCGATTTTTTGTTTTTTGCATAAATGTTTTCCCAAACTATCCAAGAATGTGTCCTCAAAATTTCAGAGGCAAATTCAAAATATTTTCGGAGTTACAGAAGAGATTGTGAACAAGGTATACGAACGAGCAGGTATACGAACGGCCGGATGGCTCGAAGTGCGATTTCTCGGTTTTTTATTTTTACGATTTTTCCTAATTGGCGGGAAAGATACGGAAAAAGTTAAACGTCCTATCGAAACCAGATAACATTGATTGTACTCGGAATTAAATACTCTTCTAGTTGAACCTAAAAAACCTTAAGAAAGTTATGATTAACCCACTTTTTAAACAATCTAAAGTGAATTGGGTTTTTCCAAAAAAATGATTTTTTTTTAATTAGCGAAAAATTGTTGAATTTCTCGCTTTTTCTTTAATTTTCTTGGTTTAACTAGAAGCTATACTATACTAAAATAAATTTTTTTTGGGTTTTTGGCTTCTGATGAAAATTGCGACCTGCATCTTTCCCGCCGCACGACACATGCACACTCGAGGCGCCTCGGCAAAATGCTTGTACCAGGCATAATATGACATATTTTAATGGAAAAATTGGAGAAGAGTGTTGAAATACATAACAATAAAACCTGAAAGTTTCGTTTCAATCGAATATTTCTTTCCTTCCCAAAAAAATCCACGAAAAATCGATTTTTTGAAGCCTCTAAAGCAGGCTCCCCCTTTAAACAAAAAAAATGAATTTTGGGGCGAATTTTCCTACTATTTTTGCTTCGAAAAAATTATTTTTTCGAAAAGTTTCAAAATCTTGTAAATTCACATAGAAAATAATATCATAAAAAAGATGTGTGCAAAATTTCAGGGAGAGCGCTCAATAACGTTTCGAGTTATTGTGCACGCCAATTAGAAAAATA
This sequence comes from Anastrepha fraterculus, assembly GCA_037575425.1. Taxonomy (NCBI): domain Eukaryota; kingdom Metazoa; phylum Arthropoda; class Insecta; order Diptera; family Tephritidae; genus Anastrepha; species Anastrepha fraterculus. Next base: position 3,602 of record JAYXIM010017702.1, read on the forward strand.
TAGTTTTGAGAAAAACGCGTCTAAAGTTTGAACACATGAAAATTCAATAAAAGAATATAGTCGTCACGGTTGACGATCTACTATAATATAAGAAATACTTAAACTTACGTTCTAAAAATTTTTTGACATATTTTTAAAGGATTATACTAAAATTTGATGAAAAAAAAAACATTTCTCGAAACTTTACAGGTATCTGCCCCCTTAATACAGTTTTTCAGAATCTACATAAAATAATGTGCAAAGATTTATGCTGCACACTGTATATGCCTTGAACCGGCGGAAGCGGGGATAAGCGCAGACCCAGCAGAGATGCAAAGTCTACACTCTCTGATTTCGATATCTGTTGATTTGTTGCTGTGTCGTGTATGCTTTACCTTAACGGCAGATTAGCGCATGTCGGGTCTTTGCTAGTGTTATTTAAATCATACAGCGCCTTTCTCCTGTCGTTCAAAGGTAAAGAGTTAGATTTCTTTGCGATCGAAATAGAGAACATAGAGAACTTAGCTTCGAATGAAGTTTTCAATTAAATACAAGTAAATGCATTGCCCCCAAATTAGCACTACTAGATAAACTAGTCAAAGTTGTGCTATGATTTTCTTTAACACACACATACACATTCTTATAAATGCATAAGTAACATGGAAGAGCTTTATTTTACCTCCATTCCCTTTATTTTGCTAAGTATATTATATTAATGATAGCAGGGTAGGATGATTTCTTGAATGGAAAAGATTCATTCATAAAGCATTGCGATGCCGCTGACTAAGTACACTTTAATTGTATTAACCTCTAAGGGGATTGAATGTCAACGTTGCCGCTGCCAAATGGTTTCTAGTTGGCTGGTTGCATTCTTCTTTTAATTCAAAGAATGGCATAAAACAGATGAGTAATTGCATAAATCCTGTTTTTTGTGTTGAAATTTTTAAATTTAAAAATACTCTTGTCGAAAATTTGAAACTTGAATTTTACGTTCCTGCATCGCCCTAGGCTGAAGCTTAAGGGGGAAACCAGTATAGACTTATCAAAAAATCGACTTTTTTTATTGCATAAATTGTTAGTATAACTACTCAAGAATATGTGGTAAAAATTTTAAAGCGAAATTCGCATTATTCCCGATTCTATGAGCACTTAAGTGACTGCCCGTCGGTTCCGCACCATAGCGCGCGTTAGTTAGAACGACAAAACTACTTTTTTTCAACTAACGGGCAGTCTAGTCTCGTTATAAATTTTTTTCTGAGTACTCTTTATTCAATCCGAATCCATATGAACCTAATTTTGGGATTAATTATCATTAAAAATATTTTTTTAAGCAAAATAGATGGAAAAAATTACATTGTGTTCAAGCGCCTCAAAGATATGCCATTTTCAATATTATTTTCACAATTAGGTTCATATTCTTAGGAAACATGTTGTTAACGAAAAAAAAAGTTGTTGATTACGGAGAAAAATTGCAACTTCAGGAATGCCCACCAGCAAGATACTCGGATGGCAATCGACCATGGATAATACGCTCTAACGTCACTATTTCCGGCGGAAATGGCTTGAAAGAATTTTAAAGTGTACTTAAAAATATGAGTAAAATACCCTCCATGTTTAAAAAATTTCTGATTATTCCTTCCTTGTTCAAAAAATTCTCGAAAAACACCAAAATTTCGGCCTCCTAATGCGGTTTCCCCCCTTAAGCTAGATCCTTCTGAATAGTTGGTTGAAATAATGGGCAGCAAAAAAGGAGTAAATAGCGTAAAAGCAATTCGAAACTATTTTACAGGTACTTTTTTATTTGTACTTGTAAAATCTTGCTTTTTAATTCAGCAAAATAAATGTAGTTAATTTCATTTTAGCAACAAATCTAATCTCCCCTCGGCACATCAAAACTACTCAAAATGTTTAATGGAAAAGCTCTATTCATTTTAATTCCTTAATTTTTCATTAAATCGACTTATGCTAATTTAAAAAGGCATTTAACAACAATATAATGCGTTTAAAATCTTTGCAGCTACACATACACATTCCCACATATACACGCACACATCCATTGGCACATATTAGATTACTGTAATATACACCAATGAATACTGCAAGTCTAGCATTTAATTCTTCCATTGCTAATCTTCGCTCGCATGTTTTCTTTTCTTTTGTGGCGCACAGGTCCATTCATCGGATTGTATTGGTGCTGGCAAGTCCATTGACCGCAAACGCATACAAATCGTGACACAATAAAGCACACGAACACATCTTGCGTTGCGACACACCTGCCACTGCCGGCAGCACACGTGCAAAATCTTCGTGGGATTTGAGAGTGCCAGCTTAATTGCTGCATTCATACACAAATGTGTCGTTAAGGTGGTTGCAACAACATCAGCAATTACAACGGCAGAAAGTCTCTGTGGATAGTGACACATCGCATAATATAGTGTCAACATGTTGCAGAATCCTTCAAAATATCATCCAAATCCGTTTTCTCACTTGTTGGCCTTGCACGGTTCTCAGGCTGTAGCTAATAACAACATCACCACCCATCAAACACATTTGGCTACCTTGCCGCCGGTTTTCGCTACGCAAAGCCAACTTCAACTTCAACATCAGCAGCAACAGCAGCAGCAACAGCAACAACAAGACTTCCATAATCATCATCATCCAACCACAATGACGACTACCAGTCAACATCACAACTCATTTCTGCTACAAAATCATCCACCACGTGAGCCACACATACATACTAACCACCCACTGTTGAATTCGACGCAAACACGAACACATGAGCTCCTTGATACGACGAGTACCTCCCTCGACATGGGCAAGTCTTTCACAATTGCCGCCATTTTGGGTTTGCAAAAGAGCGCAATGGAGAATAGCCGTAAAGATTACAACAATGCAATCAATTTATCGCTAAATAGTAGCAATGAAAATGGCGGTAAAGAGTCGCGTGTAGGACGATCAGCGCACGGTAATCAACAAAACTTTAGTGACGACGAAGTGGATAATAGCGAACAACAATCGCAACATTTGCGCACACCAAGTGGAGGTAATGCATGCGGCGATAGTGGCGTTAAGTTGCTGAAGTGCGGCAGAAATACCAATAGCCTGTATCATCAAAATGCCAGCCATTTTGATTGCAATAGTAATGCAGGTGCTGCGCTCTTGCATCGTTATTTGCCAATACCAGTCTCGGCTGCACCAGTGACGGCAGCAACATCATCATTTGTCGCTGCAGCAGCTGCAGCAACACAACACCACCATCAACAACAGCAGCAGCAGCAGCAGCAGCAAAATCTCTTATTGTCGCATGTGCGCTCGGTTGCCTCAGCCGCTGTTGCTGCTTCCGGTACACAATCTGCGTTACAGAGCTTACAACAACTACATCAACATCACGCTCAGCAAAGTTCTTTGAGTCTTCAACGGGAAAAGCATAAATCAGGTAACAGTAACTGAGATGGTGCCAAACAAATGAGCGAATAGCACAACAAAAGTAATGCATCAGTTTTTCGTTTGTTTGTTTCACAATAACACATTTTTGTGTTTAAAATAGGGGAAATAAACATATTTTTATTCACTTTGCAGAGAGCAATGCAAAAAAGACGTCGTTGAAAAATAAACGTGTTCGCACAATCTTTACACCCGAGCAGTTGGAGCGGTTAGAAGCAGAATTTGAACGACAGCAGTATATGGTGGGACCAGAGCGACTCTATTTGGCACATACCCTACAGTTAACGGAAGCCCAGGTGAAGGTATGGTTCCAAAATAGACGCATCAAGTGGCGAAAACATCACCTTGAAATCACACAACAACGCCTTGCTCTCCTACGCCAGACCCAATTGCCGGGTGCTGTTGAATTGGCAGGCAGTGGTGTCGCAGGCGCATCCTCTATAACAGCCAGTAGTGTCATGCCGAATATCAGCAACACCAATTCCATCAACGATGCCAGAACATCATCTCCGATCAGCTGTGGTGCAGAAGACGCTGATGAGCTTAGTAAACAAGGCGAAGAGTTTCATTCGTTAAGTCGTGGCAGTCATTCATGTTCGGAATCGGATCTGTCGATATGTAATGACTCCATTGAAGCTGGCAGTGCGGTGGAGGGTATTGAGGACACATAAAATTTGTGATTCGGTATACGTTGGTGTTTGTATATATAGTAATTACTAATTCATAATCGTTTATAATGTAGATTATTGTACGGGCACATAAAAAGTAAGCAATAATAGTGAAACTGCTGTGTTGTTTTTTTGTTCAAATGTTTTAAATGATTTAACAAAATAAAAAAATTAAAAATATTTTGTAAATAAGCTGACTCCATATTGTGCATAATGAAATAATTATGATAGTGTTGAATTGTTTCATCAATTAGTTAATGTACAGATATTTTTTCACCATTAGATTCATAAGCGATTGGTTGTTAAGAACCAATCACTGCAGTAAAGGTGCGATGGCAACCCCAGCACACATTTTATGTTATTCGATTCTACTGTCATTCGCAGTGTCGGTGTTTAGTCCTTTGTTAGTATTATTCTCATTCGTACACAAGGCATAAGCCCTTAGTGCAAATTAACGTCAAATAAATTATATAAATCGAACCATTCGTTGGTATCCTATACAATGCAATGAATTTCTATATTAACAGTGATAATTTTGAAATTTTCTAAATTTTTTTATCAATAAGTTACAGTATTTGCGTGCACGTATACCAAATCGTGGAATAATTTTGATGATCATTTTAGTGTTAATTACATCTATAATTTTTAGGTTTTTTTGGAAAGTTATATTTTTAAAGCAATATGTGTTTATTCAGATCAAAAAGTTAATTTATTAACCAAATTATAAATAAAATAACAAATTCAATAAAAAAATAAAAATAAAAAATATATTTGACTCTTAGTAAAATAAAAAAAATTAGAATGAAATAAATTGAAAGTGAAATAAATTAAAAGTGAAATGAAATAAAATAAAATTACTTAAAATAAAATAACATAAAATATAAAGGGTGGTTAAGTTTTAAGGGCCGGTGTTGATTTTGAATAAAATACAATTTTTTTAGGACATTATTGTCATTTCTCTTTATTATGACAATACTGGTATGGCTCAATATCGGCCAAATGGCTGCCGTGGCCTCGGCGGCACACCTCCATCCGATGGTCCAAATTTTCGATGCCATTGAGGCATAATTGAGGTTCTATGCCGTTAATGTGCTGAATTATCTCATCCTTTAGCTCTTGAGCTGTTGCTGGCTTATCGACGTACATCTCTTCTTTCAAATAACCCCAAAGAAAGAAGTCCAACATCGGCCCTTGATAATAACCATCCTTAATAACAAAAATAAACAATAAAAGAAAAATAAAAAAAAATTAAATTGTATCATAAATGGCTTTTTATTCTATCTACCCACACAAAGGCTCTTCGTATATCCCCGCAGTTCGGTAAGTGGTCAAACTCCGTTGCCGTCGTTCGTGAGATGGGCTTTCCCCTCTTTGTGAATTGTTTTGCTTTCTCCATCCAGCAGAGTAGAGAAGTTATCAACAAAATTTAAGAATGCTTTGTTCCATTACTGCAGTGTCTTACGTCACTGAGACATTAATCGTTGTATTTTTGCGTTCACTGAAACACGATTTGCCTTCTTAAGCTTTTGCACGCAGGGAGTGAGAAATATAACTGCAATACTTGCGCGAGTACTTTCGTTCAGTAGGCTCGATTGCGGAGAGGCGAACCAACCCTATGTATAATACATATTTACTTATACAAGTAGCACTTACTTTGTGAGTGTAGGTTTCATAAAAATAGTTTTTCTCCAAATGCATGCAGATTGGAAATTGTCAGAGGCCTCGATGTAGAGGAGAAGCAAATGAGCCAGAAAGATTTACACAGTAACGAAATAAATACTAAGAGCGTGGTTAACGGGACCCTATTTGTGAGCTGTATACTAAGTCAAGAGATTCCATTCACTTCTTAGCGTGAAGAAAGGAATGGTGGTAAAAAGAAAGCCCCCGAATTAATAAAATTTCGGAAAGACGATCGGGTTATCACAAACAATTCATTTAAAAAAGCGCATTGAGCGCCGAATATTTGGAAGATCTACTCGATTTGTTAAAACACAAAAACAGCAAAAATATAGGGCACCGATTTCACACTTAAAAAATAGGGCAAAATATCACCCGCAAGAAAAAAAATAAAAAAATAAAAAATATAATAAAAATAAAATCCAAAACAAAAAAACAGAAAATATGAAGTTTTGCAACGAACAAAAAGATGCACATATAAGCAGACTGCATCGATAGCAGAGTTCAAGGTTATACCAAAAAGGAGTATGAGGAGTAAAAATACGGTGGGGAAAGGCGTCACTTATCTTCTTATAAATGGAGGGCAACACAGATGAGTTATTTCATATTTTTCTATAACTTTTGAATCAAGTCAAGTCAAGATAGTCAATCAACAAAAGAGATTCCGTGGGAGAATAATTGCAACAAGTTGAGTGACAAAATGTATTACACGAATCCAAGGTCCTATTTTCTGTGGGTCACCTTAAAGTTAGAAATAATCCAATTTATCAATATAAATTTACCTCTAATTATGTCTGAATGGAGAATGGTTCCGTGTGTAGAATACCCAGCAAGTGGAGAGAGTACCTGATTGCCATTCACTTGGAGTGGCCAGGAGGCTTCTTCTACATATGGTTCGAGGTGCTCACAACTTCCGGGACTAGCCCAATTATCCTCCACACCCACGTGAGAAGGCGAAGCATTCCAGGATAGCTGGTTGTGCGCTGGGTTTGGGGCTCGCAATGTAAACCCGAACAATGAAACCCAATGAAAACCCGAACAAAGCCTCGGATGAGAATTTCCTATACTGATGACGACCCTTGCAAACGAACTAATTACTATGATTTGAGGGCATGCATGTCCAGCCCCTTAATGGTGAAGGTGTCTCTGCCCGGCTAGTTGATGTCCTCGAGAGAGTAAAGGCTGACATCACTGCCATTCAAGAGATCCGTTGGATGGGACAAGGCAAGAAAAACATAGGATCTTGTGACGTGTACTACAGCTACCATGTAAAGGAGCGCTCATTTGGTGTTGGATTTATAGTGTGAGAGAGACTGCGTCACCAAGTACTATCATTCGTTCAAAGCGCGATTTTTTAACATTTCGGTAATTTGCGCACGCGCTCCGATGGAAGAGAAGGTCGATGCGAGCAAAGATTTCTTCTATGAGCGCTGCCCCCGCCATAAAACCCTGCTTGCCGACTTTGGTTGAAAAAATCAACTTGCACAATGAAACATCCGGTAACGGACGGAGGCTGATCGATTTCGCCGGGGATCCTGATTCCAGCATAAAAATATACCAAACTACGTGGCTGTCTTCTGATCGAAATACGTGGAACCAGATCGATCAAGCTGTGATAGAAGGACAACATGATTCTAGTGTTTTAGATGTACGTACGATCTGAGCATCCAACATCGACTTGGATCACTACCTTATTGCAGCCAGACTACGCACACGCCAAGGTTCGCCAATCGACTTTGACTTCTCCTCTCAGCAAGTACTACAGAACAATCGGCATGCACGAGCAATGGAACAAGATTTTTCGTTCTCTACGTACCACCTGCGAAGAAGAAATCAGATCTTGTCGAGGTCGAAAAAACAATTGGTACGACAAGGAGTGTCATTCTGCCGCGGTAAGAAAAGATACTGCCTGTAGGGCCACGCTACGATCGGGCGCAAAGGATTGTTGCCGAGAGTTAAAAAGAAAGTGAGACGTATTATCAGAATTAATAAACGAGAAGGCAAAATACGTGAGTGCGAGAAGCTTGAGATGCTGACCAATAGGAACAACGCCCGAAAATTCTACCAGAAAGTTCGGCGGCTTACAGACGTGCCGTTTTCCTGTAATAGCAAAGACAGCGATCTGGTGTCTGACATCCAGAGCGTACTTAAATTATGGAGGGAACACTTCTCGAACCTATTAAATAGTGACAGCTGCGCATGTCACAGAGAATGTGAAGTTCCCGATACCCCAATCGTCGACCACGGGACTGTCGATCCGCTACCCGACCATGACGAGGTGAAAATAGCGATTATGCGGCTAAAGAACAGCAAAGCCGCGGGAGCTAACAGACTGCCATCTGAGCTATTCAAATGTGGTGGCGAGAAGCGTTAAGGTGCATGCATCAGCTCCTATGCAAAATGTGTTCGGTAACTCGCTGTCTTGTGACTTCTTTAACCTGATGTTGGAAAAGATCGTGCGAGCTGCAGAAATTAATCGCTCAGGTACAATTTTGTATAAGAGTGTACAATTGACATCATCGGCCTTAACCACCTCGCTCTTAGTTCCACCTTTTCCAAACTGGATAAAGAAGCAAAGCGACGATTGGTAAGTGTTGCTAAGTTTCAGAAAAATAAATAAATAAAAATAAATAATAAATGTGACAAGCCTAGAAAAACAATAAATATGATGTAGAAAGTTTTTGGAAATTGACGATGCCACACATAGCCGTCTGTAAGGTCTCTAGGTGTATAAAGTTCGGTCCAAACCTTCCTTACTTGTTCCTTTCAAGACTGATGCATGCTTAGTGCCCACAGAAAGCACAATTCATTTTTGTACTACCTGAGCTCTTTTGAGCATTCGGTCAATTCAGTATTCATCAAAATAATTAACAAAGTACAAATAAGTTCCTGGTTCGATA
>JAYXIM010017703.1:0-13653 GCA_037575425.1 Anastrepha fraterculus
AAATGAGGTTTGTATACTATGAGGTACGGTACATTTGCATACATTTAGTACATTCGCAGCCATCTCGAGTGCGTCGAGGCATTCTTCGAAGTTACCCGTATTATATATGTAGAGTTCAGGTAGTTTAGAATTTGAACCGCCATTGGAGCTCAGAAACGAACTTTTGGTGATATTTGCTAGTTCTGACACTTGCCTGTTTCATACGAAATTAAAAGTAGGCCTGGTACCTTCTCTTTGGCATAGGTAATGAAAGTAAGCTTACAACCTCTAATTACAAATGAAATGGTATTGTGCATAACGTACTCACCTCTCTGGGCTGGGCCACCAGTTGCGAAACTGATACTATTTACTTGCACCCTTTATACTTCCCAGATTAAATAACCACGTTGTCCCGTTTACATCGGATGTTTAGATACTTGACTCCAAACTCCATTGAAAGCTACTCAATCGGGAGTCGGGTAAAGAAGGTCAGCATAGTTTTCTATTCCTGCAAATCTATGTATAACGTAATGGTTCTGCCAATTTTAACCTACTGATGCCTGGTTTGGTGAGAAGCTCTTCGGAAGGGCTATAATATCACTAAGCTGGAGGGTGCAAAGGACTGCTTGTATTGGTCTCACCGGATCATTTAGGGCTTGTCCCAGTGTTGCCCTTACTGTAATTTTGCACTTACCCATCCCATCGACTTTCACGTCCTTGGCCTCTGTTGTTGTCCTCTGGAAACAATCCCTCAAGGGGCATGGTAGTATTTTTCTGAACTTCATACAGATCTCTATAGCCGCAAACTGCAGTTTAACGGTTGCGCCAGGGCAATATTTCTAAGTAGGCGGAACTGAAACGAGGAGAAAATCCGTGCCAAGATTGGTGCCTCTGTCTTCATTGACAGCTGCGAGATGGAAACGGGAGTCAGAGCAGAGGTTTTCTCTAAATCAGCTAATTTATCTGCATCTTTCATTAAAACTGCCGCATACTGCTAATTTTTGTCACGCTATCTTTGCTATCTTGCAGACTTGAAAAATGCGTAGGGAACGGAGAGCGAGGGAGATATTACCATTTTCTTCGATAGTCAAGCTGAGAACTAGGCTCTGACGCCGCCGTGGTGCAGTTCCAAACTGGGCAATCCCTGTAAAGAGGAGATCAAATCTCTGGGGTGTGTAGGTAATATTTCTCTGTTCTGGGTTCCAGGATATGGCAACAAAGAGGGAAACAAAAATGCTGATGAGTTTGCTAGGAAGTGGTCAACTGAGTTTCCCTCAGTGGTCTCCTCTTGTTAAAGGAGAATTGCACAACTTATTTCTCAGGAAAACACAGAACAGATGGAGCTCCATTTCTTCATGTGCTATTTCGAAAACCCTTTGACCACAATACAATAGACGCAGGACGCAGAAAGTCCTGAGCACTCCACGCCATTCAATTTTCAAACTCGTAGCTGAATTTACCGGTCATTGGCCGATTGGCACACACATTTAATCCCCATTGTGGACACCTTTCAGAGAAGGAGACTGTTCAATACTTCCTCTGAAAATGTCCCGGTTTGGCCGGGTGTTCCTTTCTTCGACAGCCTGGTGCAGTGCTCCAACCTCATCAAGCATCCCCGTTCCATCAACAGCTCTGGTTGGCTGTAGATATCTGCCCGTTGGAGGTCCCATAATGTTATCAAAACGGCGCTTTAGTGCTACTTGGGCAGTGCCAGAGTGGTACTTAAACTATTTCACTTACCTACACACTCACGCCTCTCCGTAGTATGGCATTAGGCATCGACTTCGGACATCGAATTAATATCTAGTGGCCCCGCTGCGTAGGTTAAGCTGTGGGAATGAATTCGAACATTTGTCACTTTAATATATTCAATGCATTACTTGCAGGTAGTGAATGAGGAAGATTTGCTTTGAGTTTGAGAGACAAAGCACAGATCTTCATTTGGTATTTCTAATTTGTGGAGTTTCAGCCAATTTACACGATGACTTTTCATCCTGGGTTTTTTGCACATTGTCTTTTAAAGAAGTCTTCGAAGATAATCGTGGATTTACACGACCACTTTTTGTGTGCGGCTTTCCTTGCATGTTTTTGACGTTTAAGCGGACAATTTTTTGACCATTCGTGCGTTGAGCGCGAGCCCAAAGTGAAGTTGAATAAAATACGAAAATTTGAATGCAAAATGTCAAAAAACTCCTCGATTGCGCTAAGCGTGCGTGCATGCCTATCCCGTTGACTTCTCTCCACTTTTTGCTGTCAAATTCGACATACCAGGGTGAACAGTCATCGTGTAAATTGGCTCTTTGTTAAATTCGGCCGAAATTGCTCAACTAGTTATCAAAACAAAAATAAAAAAGTAAAATGAAAATCGTGTGTATAGGTAGTGTGCGTTGGGTACATAAAATTTGATTAATATTTAGTTAGTTCTTTCACGGAAAATTTGTTGCTTCCCGTTACTGTGAAATTCATACTCACTTTCGAAAGCTTATACACAAGTTTCTAAGCTTCTTGTATGCGCTTCTCCGTTTAAAGCATTTTTATTTGTGGGTGGTGAAAAGCACTCAAAATAAGCTTTTTCGAATGACGATAGAAAGATTGCTATCCACTTCGGTAAAAATGTCGCTCTAATCAGTAAGCCCTAATAAATCTAACTTCCACCCAATTTTACCACCCCACATTTTCCACCCCAGCCTTTCGTATGCCTGCCTAGTTCTCTTGAGTGTTTTACGTTAGCTTCCCTTACACAAGCCAGCATGTTCTTTGATAACGGTCTCCTTATTCAGCCAGCTTTGCTGAGAGTTTGTCGCAAAGAGAGGGGCATCATACGAACGCGAGTGACACACTGAACTCGTCAGCGCAGGTTTGTATCGTAACGATTTTCGTGAGTGTTGACATACCATATAAGTACAAGCGCTTGATTGCACCGTCCATCAGTGCTCCAGACAAATCCGTGTGGCGACATTGTAAAGCAGTGCATGTGTTTTGATAGCGTCGTTCCCAGCGATAGTCACGTGTTGTGTTGACCATGGTGAAGCAGAAACGATAAACACCAGCGCGAACGAACATGACCTTACTTAACCCAGAATGCAAATAGTCGCTGCTGGCGTTACTGACGGAATCGTAGTACGAGAGAGCGGATGGGCGGGTGGTCGGTTATGACAAGAGTTGTAAGGGTGGATATATGTATGAGATATGGCGTGGGAATATGCGATGAATTCGTTGCTTTTGATATACATACACCTATAAATAAATTTATATTTTATTTAAGGAATTTGGATTGTGAAACGCAGATTTTGTGAAATATTCATTCGTAGGGTTGGTTACGGGCTTTTGTGGCTTTTGCGGCAATTCCCCGCTAGGCAGCTTTGTGGGTAGTTGATAGTCTGTCTGTTGAATTGGCGCTGCGAAGTGTGATATATGCGCGACATGTAATCAAATCAATGCACAGAGGCAACAGCGTGTCACACATAAAGTGTGACAGAAAATCAACGAATTGTCTGAATGAGTGACTGACACAATGACAATCAAGCGAAGGGCTGGCATGTTAAGATAAAAGCGATAATTCTTCAAAAAAATTTCTGTTTTTTTTTGGTGAAGATGATGAGTGGAAAATAAATAAATTACTTAATGCCATTAATGCGATATTGTGTTTTATATTTTCTCCAAATATGCAGTACCTTTCACATACACAAACACATACAAAGTTCCTTTGCGAAGCTTTAATATTTTCTTATTTTATTGGCTTTGCTGTATTACAAGTGAAAATTTTGTTGCGTGGTATAAATAAATATTGCAAGTAAGGTTACAAGGTTAGGTCACAAGCCGTAGGGTGGAAAAGTATTTGATAAGAAAATAAGTAAGTAATTTTGAATAGGACGATTTTAAGGGTTTGAACTTAGCATGCACATCTGTGGGTCGTACCGGTCAGATAAAATATAAAGGGTGGTTAAGTTTCAAGGGCCGGTGTTGATTTTGAATAAAATACAATTGTTTTAGGAAATTTGTCATTTCTCTTTATTATGATAATATTGGTATGGCTCAATTACGTATGGAACAAAATATCTGCCAAATGGCCGCCGCGGTCTCGGTGGCACAGCTCCATCCGATGGTTCAAATTTTCAATGACGCTGAGGCATAATTGAGGTTCTATGCCGTTTATGTGCCGAATTATATCATCCTTTAGCTCTTGAATTGTTGCTGGCTTATCGACGTACACCTTTTCTTTCAAATAACCCCAAAGAGAAGTCCAACGGTGTCAAATCACATGATCTGGCGGCCAATTGACATCGCCACGACGAGATTCGGCCATCAAATTTTTCGCGCAAAAGAGCCATTGTTTCGTTAGCTGTGTGACAAGTGGCACCGTCCTGTTGAAACCACATATCGTCTACATTCATATAATATCTTCCAATTCGAGCTATAAAAAGTTTGTTATCATCTCACGATAGCGAACACTATTCACAGTAACTGCCTGACCGGCCTCATTTTGGAAAAAATACGGCCCAATGATGCCGCCGGCCCATAAACCGCACCAAACAATCACTCTTTGTGGGTGCATTGGTTTTTCGGCAATCACTCTTGGATTATCATTCGCCCAAATGTGGCAATTCTGCTTATTGACGAATCCACTGAGGTGAAAATGTGCCTTCTTCGAAAATTGGTCATTCACTGTTGCCATTTCCTGCCACCATTCTGACCATTGAACTTTCCATGACTTTCCATGGTTCAAATTTAGTTAGTTTGAAATTGAAAAATGTCAAATGAAATGCAGAAAAACACTTGACGTTTAGGTGTGGTTCACATCAGCTCTTGAAACCAACCTACTTTATGCCTTCAAGTCTTTTAAATGATGTTCAAATCGGTACTACTTCTGGATCTAGTCTAGTTTGGTAGTCAGCATAATAACAGAACAGTGTCTGATGGATACATAGCCTAGTAGCTTGGGCTTCGTATGCACCAATTTCTATTGCCCCTGCTTGGATGAGGAAGAGAAGGAGAGGGTTGTGCACCTCCATACTTCTCCAAATAAAGCTGAAGCTTTCGATGCTAGTGTTGAATTTTATGCACTTATATATATAATTAATTTATTTTATCTTATAAGCCACTATAAATAAGTAAATAATTAAAGAAATTAAGAAATGCTGAGTAGACTTACATAAATTTAGCAAGTATTTATTAACTTTTGCATTTCATAAAACACACTTGGTGAATATCTTCAGTGGCAGCAAAATGGGGTAAACAACCTAAGTAAGCCTACATGTAAGGGGACAGTCATTACTTCACACCCTAACCTAACCTAATCGATGCAAATGCGACCCACATCTATACCGATGGAAGCAAGTTTGAAAAAGGCGCTTGTGGTTCATAAACAAGGTAACGATTGGACGTCACGTAAATTTAAATTACATGACAAATGCACTGTCTTCCACGCTGAAGCTTTTGCAATTGACGCTGCACTGAAGTGGGTCAGAACGAATGGAAGAACGGGAAAACTAGTCGTACCTATATAGCGACAGGCAGCGATCTCGGTCAGCCTGGCGTAGGTGCACTAGCCTGCCATCCCAGAGGTTGTGGGTTCGAATCCCTCTTTTCCAAAAAAATAAAAATACTCATTCCCCAAACCCAAAAACTTATTCTTGCCATTCCTATTCCCGCACAATAGCCAGCACATTATTTGCATTGCGGCTACTAAAACAAGCTAAAAACAAATACACAGTTACACATTGCAACAGTGGCGCCAGCAAGAGGAGCGACCGCGGTAAATAGCGCAGACACATCAAATTTAGCGAAGTCCTCAACCTGCTGTGCGATCCTTCTGGCATAAAAATGTGAAAGACAGATGGCGCTTCAAGCAGTAATAAGGCGTTGTTTCTAAGTTTAGGACTGGTAGCGGTAGGCTAATCACCTACCCTGTCAGAAACCAAATAGATTAACGTAACCAACGCAAGACAAGAGTCTTGTCGAGGCCCAATGCTCTCGAGAGGAGTGAACAAGGAAAAAAATGATATAATAAATTTATTTTATCTTATAAGCCCTATATATAAGTAATAAATGAAATAATTTCTCGCTTCCCAACCTAACCTATCCTTGAAAAGGCTTCTTTTTTATTTAGAAAAAAGCTTCTGCGCTAATTGAGATGTATCAGAAATGATATATGAGTATGCATTCAAATTATCTTCCAATCACTGTTTATTAAGGGTTGATTACAGTTGTAAGGGGTGATCCATTTAGAGGTTTCGGATTTAAATTGCAATAAAACCGCCAACATTGAAATTCATTGGACAATCATGACATTTAGTTTTTAAAGATAATCCCTTTCATATATTGGCCGCAACTGCGCCTTAATTCGGCCATCCATAAACACCAATTTTGAATGACTCGCTGGAGGTCTTTGGTCGGTATCTCGTGAATAACTTCAGTAATGTTAGCTTTCCAATGGCTCAATCGATGCTGGTTTATTCACAAAGTATTTAGACTTTACATCCCCTCACGGCCGCCGTAGCCGAATGGGCTGGTGTATGACTACCATTCGAAATTCAGAGACAACGTAGGCTTGAATCTCGGTGAAAACACCAAAATAAAAGAAAAGGTTTTTTTCTTGTTGTGGTCGCCCCTCGGCAGGCAATGGCAAACCTCCGGGTGTATTTTTGCCATCAAAAACCTCCTCATAAAAAATACCTGTCGTTCGGAGTGGACTCAAACTGTAGGTCCCTCCATTTGTGGAACAATTTCAAGACGCTTGCCACAAAAAGGAACAGGAAATAAGAAACAACGTCGCAGTACAGCCATTGTTTCAAAGGCTATATTGCAAGTAGCAGCCGTCTTGTTGGAACCATTTATTGTGGAGCTCACGGGCTTCAATTTCCGGCAACGAGTACTCGTACTCGGTCATGAGCGTCGATAGCGTTCGCCATTCCCTGTTACATTGGCGCCGGCGCCAGCCTCACCTTTGAAGAAATATGTGCCGATGATTCATCCAGCCCAGAGGTCATACTAAACGGATATTTTCAATGGATGTAGTGACTGCTCTTGAACGGTTTCGGGTTGCTCTTCAGCCCAAATACGGCAGTTTTGCTTTTTGACGTAGCCATTAAGCTAAAGATGAATGGGCCTCATCGCTGTATCGCTAAAAGTTGGCCTGACCACGCGATGAACACTTTTCCCAGGGCGTTGATTTTCGTAAAACAATTGTACGATTTGTAAAACTTTTTGAGGCGTAAGGCTTTCCATGATGAAATGTCAATGAATACTGAAAAAAATCATAGATATAAAGGGGCATAACTCAAAACTTTCACATTTGAGCTAGACTAGTTTACAGTAGCATAGAAAACAAACTATGTGACATATCACATGAAATGTTGCTATGTGAGCATAACAGTGCCTACCAAAACAAAAATTTATTTTTGCCATATGTCATCCGCGGACCGTTTTATCGATAACGTCTCGTTCGTATTTGAGCAGAGTACATCTTGAGTTGTGACCTTTTGTATTTAGGTGCGATATATTTCATTTGTCAATAGTCATGCATGATTTATTCGAACGTGACCTATTGGAAAACGTGCTTTCAATCGGATCACTCATTGCTACGCGATTGAGGTAAATACTTATATTTTCATAGTTGTGATTTATTGCGTTTTCTTTTCTCGTCTGCAATATGACTACACACCAGGTGCATAAGAATGGCCTTTTCTGTCCTCCACAAAAAGTGAAGGTGAACTTCGTGAAGCTGAATTCGAACAGATTCGTCAAAATAGTTGTATGAAACTTTAATTGCTGCAAGAAATGGAACTAAATAAATACCTACACACTCGCTCACTTCTGACATTACATTTTTGACACTCGGAAATGATGAAGTTTTCTTATTCTTTTTTCATGTAAAATACCCAATATTTTCGCAATATCGACATATAATGACGGGACCTTTTTCTAGAATGTAGAAAACGTTATCTGTTAATACCCATAGGGGTGTTAGCAACGCATTCAGTAATAATATTTATGTTTAAACGTGAGGCGTAACCATTGACCTGACCTTCCATTAAGGAACTAACCATTGTCCATAAATTTTTGAAATTTCATAACCTGTGAATCAATAATTTGAAAACGTGCTCCTTTCTGAGATGAGTAAACTCTTCGCCGCAATCATATTTCTATCTGGTTACATTGGAATGCTGCAAGTGTTCACCAAATAAAAATGATTAGTTAGTGTTGAGTTGAATTTTTGTGTGCCAATGAACGGCGAATACCGATTTCTTTTTGAATGGAAGGAAACTAACGTCATAGTCCGGGAGCCAGAGTCATTTTGACCTTATCATTTCATGCCGACTGATTTTAATACTGAAGCCAGACGCTATCCAATGGATGACGAAACCAACCGTCAGCGTGGGATGCTGCGAAACGTATCAAAAAAATTTTTTAAAAACTCATTTAATACCGGTTGAAATTTTTTTTTGTGTATTGTTGACATTTAGTAGAATGAAACAAAAAAAAAAATAGCCAGCTGCGCCGTAGAGGGGGGGGAAATATGTCAGCTGAACGCAATGATTAATTCTTGCTTCGGCTGACGGTCTTCCCACCGCTATAAACGCAGCTGACCATCATTATTATATTTTTATATGTGTCCAAAATTATGTTAAAAAATTTCAATCGGCATAAAGTAGTTTTACTTTTCAATTTTTTTTACAAGTTCACTTGTTCAGCTGACGTGTTTTCCCCACTCTACCGCGCAGCTGACTATTTTTTTATTCTACTAAATGTCAACAATACATGAGAACATTTTCAGCCGGTATAAAATGAGTTGGTAGAAATTTTTTTCGACACGTTTCGTACCCTCCCACAATCACACCCACCGCGGGTGCGCCAGCTGACGTTGACTTTCGTTATTCATGAAAGCTAAATCACAAGTATAGTTAAGAATTTAACGGTATAAAAACGCAGTCCAAAATCGACCCTTGGCTCCCGGACTATCAATTATTCTTAATTCTTAAATATGCCGCTTTGTAGTGTGACCTTTACGCCCTTGATTGCTTGCCTGTTTGTATGCCGCAGCTATCCAGTTCACAGGTGTCAAATACAATTAACGTACGACATTTTCAAAAATTATAAATCTTCCGTTGGAGTGATTAATTTTGCGCCACCTTGTATAACCAATAAATATAATCCTTTTTCTGAATAAGTATTTTACAATAGTTTGAGTGTTGATAGAACTCCTCGAACATTCGAACATACAACACTAACAAACATTTTCAGTTGTAAGCACAACTGTCTGCCTGTTTACTTTACTTCGAAGTACTTCGCCACATCTTCAGTTTATTCGTTTTATACTATTTTATTTGGCACAGTTTCAATACGTTTGCTTTTTTTGCATTTTCTAGTTCCCCATTCTGCTCAAACATTGACTATGGTTGAATAGAAGAAATAGTATGAGTTTCAAGTGTATTTTTCTTTGATAGCAAACCGAATACAACTTTTGTTTGTCTCATGTCCGAACAGATTGTGATCGTTTTGAACAAGTAAGCATAATGGCACAGGGTAAATCGTTGCAATAGTTGCATGCACCAACAACAAACAGCAAACGTTGCTGCAAATATCCTGCAATGTTGGTGCATTTGTTGCAAAAGCTGGTTGTTTTTTAGGCGCTTTCGAACTGCTTAAAGTTATTGTACAGTGGTATTGGTGCGGCCTCCGGGTTTGGCATGCGTATGGGTAGCGGCACTAGTTAAATACCGTAATGAAGTCTGCTTGTACTATATAATCTTCCATGTTTGCCTTACGTGCCTGGGATGTGTTATTTTCATTTCACATTCGTGCATCTGGCGCTACTGACGCTGCTGGCAGTTGCAATTCGATTTTTTTGGTTGGCTTTCTTTCGATCTCCGGTTTGGCTTTCTTTTTAACAGCTTTTAGGTTTTTGAGTTTAACTCTATGCTAAATCTTAAGTCACCAGATGCTTGTGGATATTTGTATGCTTGTGCATTTAAGTTTTCTTCGTTGGGTTAGTACGAATGCATTTCATTATTTTTTTATTTTAAAAATTTTTTTATTATTGTGAATGAAAAGAAAACCTCAAAAAGAAAAAAAGGATTGAACAGAAACAAAAGTGGAAATCAGGATGTGATTGTGCAGCATAATTGCGTTCAAGATTTTTAGGTTTTGTTTGCTTATTTTGACCAAGTTTTCCTTGCCCTTTCGTGCATATAGCAAATACTAAGTATGAGAAACAGCTTGACAGAGAACTTACCAGAAAATGCTGGGGTTTATTGAGCAAACAGCCCCAGTTGGCGCACTGTGGTAAATCTGGGTTTCTATAGCCACACGCATACATACATTCATACACAAGTGATACCTGCGGAACGTGTCAATATAATTTTTTATTTTCTTGGTGTCTCAACGCTAGCCGCGTCTCGAGTTATTTATGAAAGAACTATTTTTGCAGAACTGGGGATAATTAAATAAAATAAAATATAATAAAATGGAGTGTGATTGGGTGCAAGTGCAATATGTAGATCCTTCTAATATTATAAATGTGAAAGTTTACATGTTTGTGGGCTCGTGAGTTTGGATGCTTGTGAAATTTTGCACATAAATAGCTTTTGATCAGGATTGAGAAATAGGCTACATTTTTTAAGATAGTTGCCACCTGTTAAAAATATTAAATTAAATGAAATTTATACGTTCCCTCAAATATTTCAATACAGGTGTCAAATTAAATATTGGTGTAAGAAAGTTTAATTTCGAAAGAAAGAGGTTGCCACCTGTTTGAAAAATTAAGTTCACGTAAAGTTAATAAAATAAAAGGAATACAACAAAGTCAAAGCACAGAGGTTTGAAATATCTTAATTTCGAATATACTTTTGAATAGGGTTACCACCATTTTAAAAGCTTAATTTAAATAAATGGAATAATTACCAACAAATATAAAATAAAATAATGAATTCAAATTATACAGTATAGGTGCAAATGAAGGAAAGTTTATTTTGGACAATAGTTTTGAAGATGGTTGCCACCTGTTCGAGTTAATTCTATTCAATTCAATAAAATAATTAGCTGAAATACTAGTACATGCGTGTCAATCCAATGAGGCATGAAAAGTCTATATGGTGAATATATTTTTGAAAAGGTTTGCCACCAGTTTAAAAAATTAAAGTTGAATAAATGAAATAATTAATAACAAGTAATTAAAATAGTATAGTATAGGAGCAAATGAAAAAAATGTAAGAAAGCTTATTTTGGAAAATAGTTTTGAATGATGGTTGCCACCTGCTCGAGTTAATTCTATTTAATTCAATAAAATAATTAGCTGAAATACTACTACATGGGTGTCAAGCGAAAGAGGTATGAAAAGTCTATATTGTGAACATATAGTTTTGAAAAGGGTTGCCAGAGGTTTAAAAAATAAAAGTTCAATAAATTGAAATAATTAATAACAAGTAATTAAAATAATATAGCATATGCGCAAGTGAGAAGAAATGTAAGAAAGCTTATTTTGGCAAATAGTTTTAATGATGGTTGCCACCTGTTCGAGTTAATTCTATTCAATTCAATAAAATAATTACCTGAAATACTACTACATGGATGTCAAGCGAATGAGGCATGAAAAGTCTATATGGTGAATATATTTGTGAAAAGGGTTGCCACCAGTTTAAAAAATTAAAGTTGAATAAATGAAATAATTAATAACAAGTAATTAAAATAATATAGTATATGCGCAAATGAGAAGAAATTTAAGAAAGCTTAATTTTGAAAAATAGTTTTAAAGATGGTTGCCACCTTTTCGAGTTCAATTTAATAAATTAATGAACTGAAATACTACCACATGGGTGTCAAGCGAAAGAGGTGTGAAAAGTGTTTATTGTGAATATATATTTTTGAACAGGGTTGCCAACTCTTAATTTCCATAATTTACACGTAACGGTTGGAGCCAAAAATACATGAATTATGGCAATTTTTATATTACCAATCGTTAAAGGCGGCCGCCGTAGCCGAATAGGTTGGTGCGTGACTACCATTCGGAATTCAACGAGAGAACGTTGGTTCGAATCTCGGTGAAACACCAAATTAAGAAAAACATTTTTCTGTTTGGCCCGTTGGCACGAACTCCTTGTGGACTATTCACTTGGAATGATAAAAACAAATGAGCATTGACTTGATTTTCGACTTCTCCAAACGCGATTTCTTGGGTGGTGGCTCGTCTGGGGCCTTCCATTTGGCACTTTGACGCTCTACACTACGTTTCATCAGCAGTTACAATTCGTAAAGGAAGTTCTCGTCTTTTCTGAGGTCTCTTTAATGAGGTCTCTTTAATGAGGTCTTTCAAATGTTGAATTCTGATCAAGTTTTGGTCCTCAGTTAACTTGTGCGGAATGAAACGTGCATATACCTTTCGTAAGCCCAAATGATCAGTTAAAATCGATGTATTGGAGATATTCAACTCCGATTCCATGAATTTCAATCGATGATTTCGGTTCATTTTTGATAAATTTAGGAACAATTTCGATGGAGTTTTCAGTGATTACTGCTTTTGGGCTGACCTTACGTTCATTGACATTGATGTCCTCACAACCATCTGTAAGCTTTCTAAAAGAAACTTTACGGAACATACAGAAGGGTGAAAGACTATCACAAACTTAGAATAAATGGTCGGAATGATTGACGTAATCAGGATATTTGTTCACTTCAGACTAGACAAGCTCTTGCAAAAATTGGAGGCCTATAGGTTAAGATAAGGTATCATACTTACATTTAAAATTGATTTCAAGGTAAATATTTTGAAAAAAATTATATTTTATCACGAAAAGTGAATTGTTAGGAACGACTTAGAAGCATTGAATTTTATGTAGAAACAAAACTATTTTTTTTATTGCAGTTTTATTATGATTTCCAAGCCAGCTTTGTGAGCGTGCAAATGTTTAGCTATACGATGTCCTTCAAGTTTATGCTCCTTCTCTAAATTTAAATTGAGCACGCACGTACGTATAATGCCATAATAATACCACTACAATGCAACAATGTCCACCAGAGAATAAGTAGAGGGAAATGAGAAGAGGTCTCAACTTAATGACGAAGATTTTTCAATACCCAAACAAGATAATTTTGTTTGTTTACGTAACCATTCAAATGGTGATGAACTTAGATTGTTTTAGGAAACCCAAGTACTTCTTAAATGAAATGAACGAATTTTCGACATTATTTTCAATTTTCTTATCAACTGAAGACATAATGCCCAACTCTTCATGCAAAATTTGCTTTATGCGGGTGGCTAATAGATCCAACTGGTTTTCAATTAGAAATAAGATTGAGAAATTTTGATCTACCTGAGTGGTTTATTTTACAGTAGCGATATTTTCAATAAGATGGGCAGGATGAACTTGCAGTTATGGACTGCATTTTGTATTTTCGTAATTTGTAAAATGAAATTTCTATTCTATGCTCTATTGGACGATTTTAACGACCGAAGATATCCACAACTTTTGCGAAACGTAGGTTTTAGTTATTTTTATACGGTTCTCGAGCAGAATCGAACTCAGTTTAGTAAATTGTAGATTTTTTACCTCACGTCTGTCTAAAGAGATGTCCATTGAACTATGGCGGCTCTCAAAGAAAGCACTGCAAAAAACGGCATGCGAACTTGAAAGACGCTGTATTTTTCTTATACAAATGCATATAATTTTCCGTTGCATG